>CM061159.1:14397649-14592649 GCA_030710495.1 Labroides dimidiatus
TCAGTTTTCTGATGTTTCATAATTCAGTGGAAGCTGTTGTTTTTGTTTGTTATACGCTCCATGGACTTTTGCATTATTTCCTGCATACACTCTGATGAACACTGTACTTCAGACGCCAACATGGATCTCTTCAAACTGTCTCTTCAGTGGTAAGAATAGAGGAATGAGTGGACTGTGTTGTTGCTTCTTTAAAAAGGTGTTAATAACACGAAACATGTACAATGTATCAGTCATAGGTTAATGCATGACAATCTGTACACGTGTATGTCTGCAACCTCCAATAATGGTGTTTGTTACACTGAAATAGGGCTTAGTATCAGTGCTTCTGTACTCATTGATTACTAACTCATCACTTCAACATTATCTGCATAAACACTGAAACATGCTCTCAGTGGAGAGGGAACACAGCGCTCTGAAAGTGTTTTCACCACTTTTTGTTTGAGTTTTCAAATATTTGACATGTTGGCTTGTTAGACTCAATATTGCAACCAGTGCTTCTTTGAACCATTGCATTTAATCCAAACGTGACTCCGAAGTCTTCACCCACATGCCTGGAGACCACAGAGGAAACATTTTTCTCTCCAGAGATTTCAGATATAAATGCCAGAGCATGGATATCTCCAGTTCAACCATTTTTATATTTAACTCTCAAAGATCAAACTGACGTGATAATTCATGGCACTATTAACTCTGGATGAGATTTGTGAGGACTCCATCAATGTTTTATAGTGGTGTCAAAATTATAATTACAGACCAGGTGAACATGTCCTTTTTAAATAGCAATATTAAATACCTCTGCATATTTTATAACACCGTCGGAAATTATCAACCCGATGTCAAACTGCTGATAAGTTTCGGCATATTGAATTCAATATTTCAAAATGTGATTTTTCTATCCTTCCAAGGAGAAACAGAGTGAGGCATTGAGTCTCTTTTAGGCTCCTTTTTATCACTTTGTCTCAAACAAACTGAGTCATGATGAACATCAGAGCTGAGGCTGTTCAAAGCCTGCTGGCTGCTGCTCCGTCAGGATCAGACGACACTAAGCGCTCATGTTTATTCAGGATTCCTTGAGTGATGTGATCCAGGTTTCATAGGTAAGAAGTTATGAGGAGTTAGATCGTAAGAACTCAAGATGCATTTGTGTAATAACTTGGCTCAAAGTCAGCAATGAATCAACACCCTCGGTCCCAAATATCACACATATTCCCTCATGTCTTTTGCCTGTTCACACAATCAGCATCACATGGAAACCTCAGCCCTGTGCCTAATTCAATGAACAAACACAGCCAACTTTCAGGTTCAGGTTGTTAAAAGTGTAACAAACACAGACAGAAGCTGTGTGGACTGTAAGCTGAGCTGCTGTTCACTTATCCCAGCTTGTTTCCGAGGTCAGTATTCTTCTCGATTGTCGAGGCCAGGTCACAAAGCAATGACACGAGTTAAACTGCAGTCATACAGATAAATCAAAATATGTAACGCTTAAATGTTTTTAATCTGTAATAATTGAGGGTAATGAATGGGAGATAAAAGTTTAAATGCATTTTGAACATCTCCTTTTTAGGACTTGGTAGAACAAAATTTGGTCCATCTGGTTTGTGATTTTCCTTTAGAAATACAATCTGCAGTTATTCACTGCACTTTTTATTAAGTTGAAGGTCTTTGAGTCAAATGACTAATCAGACACAGTTTGAAACTTGTTGTTGATTATTTACAGATCTACTCAAATGAAGTCCAACCATTCTGTTTCTGAAATAGAGTTTTAAAGCAAATCGTTGACAGAAGCCATAATGGAAATGGGGCGGGCTTTAAGCCTCTGAACTCTATAGGGTTGACGCCTGCCAATCAGCTGAGCCGCGCCTCTGATTGGGTAAACTCATCATCTTAATATCTTCTAAACTGTCGAGTGTGCGCTGTTAGACAAATTAACTATTCAGACAGGAGACATTTTTTGTACCAGGCTATAAATATATTTTTCTGCTGTAAAAAGTGTTTGTTTCTTTTTTTTTGTTTGTTTTTTGTTTTTTTGCTTATGGTATGTCAAGCAGACACTCAACACACTGCAGATTTTAGCCCTTCCGCATTGCCTCCTTTTTTTAGACTGGAGGCTGCTGATTGAGGCCAGCCCCCTTATTGGTTTAAGACCAAGTTTAGTTTGTTGGCCAGGGTGATTTCATGTTTCTCACATGGAAAAATACACAAGTTCATGACAATACCGCTCCAGCACATTTTTTTCTACTAATACAACAATGTCAAATCGGGAGTGAACTAAATTATAGGCTGTTTCGCTCATGAAAAAAACTTATCATCAGAATGAGAAACACTAAAAAAAGGAAAAAGAGTACCGGTAGTTCCAGGGTTTTTTCCAGCATGTAGAAGTTTGAAGAGGCTGCCTTCAGTTTTTTCTGCAAGTACTGCATTACATCAATGTGGTGGAAATGTATCGAAAATCAGTCCAGTGCCGTAAGACAGCCACTGCCACAACTGCCAAAAAGTAGACAAGCACTACAGACAATGACAGTGGTGTCTAAAGATCAACCCACAGACCAGGTGAAGGATGGCACCATCCCTTGGACAGAGAGAACGTGATGTAAAGGCTCAAACAAAAGCTGTCTTCAAACAGGCATGAACAGTAAACCGAATGAAGGCCCTGATTTATATTTGAGGACTTACAAAATGTTAAGTCTGCGAAAAGTATAAAAAGGGGGGCAAACACTTTCAGAGCCACACCACCATCACCTCTCCACTCTGCAGCTGACTTACAGTAGAATCTTTTTCATCCAAACAGCTCAGACTGACAGTGAAAGAAAGAAAAACATGCAACAGTACAAAAACAAGAGTTGAACTGTAATAGAGGACTTGTATTTTAAAAAGTGTTTAAGATGGTGTATGTACAAAATGTCATATTGGGTCCAGAGTTTGTGATGATTCAGCTCTTATTTCTGAGGGGTTTTGATAAACAGGACTCTACTGTATTGTTGCCATTTAGGTTTGGTTCTTATGGTGTAATTTATCATTTATGTGCTCAATCTTTTCCTCACAGGGCCAGAGTTAATTTCAGCAGAAAGTTGTCATCCTATAAGATACAGTATGTTAAGAGCATATTACTATATGAATATATTTATGCTATTCAATACAGCATTAAATATTATATGTTTTATACGACATAATCTCTACAGCATCGATGCAAATCTCTTGATGGGTAGAAAGCCGTAGAAAAAAATAGATAAACTGAACAAATTATTATTATTAACTGAATGGCAACAATTCTAATTATTCAGATTAGTGTTACCAAGTTGTGAATTTGTAGATATTGTGAATTCAATGCCAATAGTTTTTGTGAATATTGATATGTCACGTCATTTATTTTTACATCTGATAAGTACCGCTGTCTTACACTGAGCTCTGTAACAGAGTGTCATGGTATTTTACAGACCTACAGTAGAGGTATTATTCATCGAGCTACTTACAAGATCAGTACCTTGTGTGCACTTTCAAACCTAACTGTGAATTAGCAGCCGTCTGCGAGTGGAGTCGTACACGCCGTGTTCTCTCTCCAGATATTTCACTGCATGTCCTCATGAGTTGAGAGAACAGAGACTTCCTCCACAAAGATAGCTCCAGGAACATAGTGGACTCTGTGTTATTGTTGGGAAAGTGGCTCTTTACAATGAATATGCTCAGTGACTGGACTCTGTATGTTGCCCTCTCTCGTTCATGTTCTTACTGTATGACATGTAGCGAATGGAAATGAGGATTAAAAAGGACGTTGTATTTTGTCTTGGAGTTGCCCTTCCTTGTTGCTTTCAAGCTTCAAAGATATAACATTTTGGTACATGGTGCATTTTAGAGGTTTAAATTAAGTACTTCTGTGTGATTATCTCTTTGCATGCTTGTCTTTTTGTGTGCCGTGTCTATTCGGGCTGCGCGAAAGATCATTTCAGCATTGTCATCGCGATGTGTGCATGCGCAGTAATCACATCGCAAGTTATACAACGTTAAGGGAGAAAAATGAGTCAAAAAATATAATTGAGCCTTTCAATTAAGTTTATGTAGCCTGTCTACACCCAATAACATCATGAATAGATCTAAATGCAACAACTCACAGATAGAGCACCTTTCTCAGCGCTCCGTCATTTCACCAGCTGTTATCGGGGTCGGGCAGAGCGAATGTGAACAGAGCATAGCAGAGATTTGATCTGAGATTAGATCTTGGAGCTTGCCTTCAGTTTATATCACATTTGCTTTATTTAATACTTTTCAGGGTCAAAGGCAGCGGTATCTAGATCTGTGAGTTTAAAACAAGTTTTTGTTTGGTTTTTGAGGTCTACGTTGTTCTTCTGATAGCCCATTTTATTATTCAACGTCCTCCTTCCAACGGCGTATGATTTCACGACCTGCCATTAAAACTTGAAAACTTCATAGTTTAATGTTAAAGTACTCTGTTGCTTAAAGTTTGCTTTGCTTCCCGCAGAAATCGCCCTTTTGTTCTTTCTAAGGCGGATCATCTTTGCAAAATGCATCACGCTTGTTCTAGAAATGTCTCTAAACATTACTTTATATTGATTCACATCTCTGGCAAAAGATTATTCAAGGAGGAGGACAAACTGTGAGCCACTGCATGTGCGCGCAGCCTGTATTTAGGTGCACACTCTTGCTGCATGTGTGTCTGTATGACTCCTGCGCAGGCTGGAGGAGCACAGTATGTCAACATATTTAATAAATACCCCCATAATATTATTTGGTCATGGAGGGAAACTTAAATGATGGAAACTTCTGTGCAGGAGCGCATAATTAAAAAGTCTGACAAAAGTCTGACCTGATGTGAGAAGAATCACTTGTGGAAAAATATTATCAATCAACATCAATAATTAACAGTCATTAAGACTCTTTGTAAACACATAGCTTAGGTAGAGAGAGACAGAGGCAGTTAGGTGAGAGTCTGCATCATTTCAGGGAGAAATCAGTAAACTTTAGAAAAATATTACGATATATCTCGCAAGAAACAAAAATATCATAATGTCATTTTTTCCCCAATATCATGCAGCCCCAGTGTCTATATTGTGATCTCTTTAGGGATAAAACAACAGTGGGAGGACAACCAACAGGGAAGAGAACAGATATAACCAAGTACAGGAAATTTAAACCTGTTACACACAGGATGTAGGAGACTTTTCAATTGCAAACAAAACACATTGGGCTTATTATTTGCACATTATTTCACAGGCTTATGGTTTATCCAGCCAATTCTGTGCGTCACTGATACCGTTACTGAACATTGTGTGGGTTTTTTAATCACACAGTCTCACAATGGTTTCTGACATGTTTATTTCCAATGGTTATCAAAGGTCAGAATTTAGTCATGAAGAAAACTGCCAGGAGCAATATCTTTAAAGTGAGGGTATTCTGGTGTTCTGTGACATTATTTTGTTCTCCAGAGCCGTTTATGTCAGCCTGGGTTAAGACAAAACTGGTGAGTAAAGAATTGGGGAACATTTTACATCCTCACATCCTTTCTCACTGACAAAAAAGTGAAATACATACCAGCTTTGGCTTCTGTTGCCCCGATACGACCAGCTAAATGAAGATGCAGTGTTTAGAGTTAACATTAGAGAGTGTTTTCATTAAAACATGTCTCTGGTACTGTGTGCACACTCTGAAGGTTACTGTTATTCTCTGGCTCCAGTCCAGTCCTCACTGCCCTGTAGGTGCTTTCGACTGCACAGGAACGCCATTATGTTGGAAGCTAAAACGCCTCATTTTTCTCAGTACGCCAGGGAAAATGAGCTCTATAAAAGCCTCCAACATGGACATATAAGGTTGTGTACTTGTGTGTGCTTGCTATGATAAATGAAACAATCCATTACACATTTACTGGCTATTGTTTATATCAGCTCCAGGAACACGGGGCTTTGTGTTCGGGAGCTGAGCCACTGCTGTGGTTTTATGTGAACACTAAGAGAACAGAAGCATCTTCTGTCAAGGTGAAGGCCATCTGCTGCTGGACAATAGCTCTTTTGTGCAACTCGCCTGTAAAATGAAAACACTGACAGAATTCATCAATTTGAACCACGGGAGAAGATGGTAGACAGGACACATTCACAACACAGACGAGGAATACCAGGATGTTAAGGATTACTTGATAGAAAAACAAGGTTTTAAGAAGCAGTTTCTCAAACGATGTGAGAATAAACGTAAGAAGAAGCTGAGAGTAAAGATTACTCACAATGACTGAGAGATAATGAGCATCCTGTCGTCACAGGCCAGCCTTCACTTTAAGAGAAATGCCACGCTAACAACATGCATGACAGAGTATAATGTTACTGATGTGGTTTACGTACTTGGGAGGCATAGACATATCAAAGATGGACTCTTTAATGGCTCTCCACTAATAAAGCCAGAACATTGGAGCTCCTCCTACTGATTGGCTGTGGTAAAGCCACACTGCCTGTCTTCCATGTTAACAGATGAATCAGAGGTCAAACTACTAAATGAAACTTCAAGTTTAATAAATTCTCAAATATGATTTCAGTTACAACACTTAATTCATATATTGCTGATTTATGTTTAAATGTTTAGCCTCTGTTTTCTTTTGTTTTTATTGTCAGAAGTTTAGTTTTAAGCATTTTTCTGGTATAGTTTATATTCTTGCTCGTGTTGTATGTTGATTTGGATAAAGACGTCTGCTAAATGAAACCGTAAAACTGTGGAGTATTTAAAATGTGTGTTTGAGTTAGTGGCCAGGGCTTGGTGTCAATATGGCAGCCCCATCAAGTAGCAACATCCAGTGATCAAAAAATTGAGCCAATGCAGAAAAGCAAAAACCAGCAACACCGAAATTGAGTCTACAAAACCCTTTAGAGTCCATGTATAAAGGCCCATTTTTATGCTTACAGCCTGGTAATAAAAATGGTTTAAATTTCTTTGATCGTGACAAATGAGTTTGGGTTGAAAATTTTTTAATGGGTCAGCTGTTATGATTGCACTCAGGCTCAGAATGACACATAAACAGGCACAGATATGACTTATAGCCTCAACTCAAGCTTAGCCAGTTTCTAGATTACCTGGAAATTAAAGTCACTTTTTTGAATATGACATCAGACATCATTGGTTTTCATTCATAGGCTGTGTCTGAAATCACTCCCTATCCACTATATAATGGATACACCATTTTGCAGTGCTGTCCCATTTCTGAGTGAGCAGGGTCATACCCTTACAGTCCACTCAATGCATCCCACAATGCATTTTGTAAAGTAGTGTATGAGTGATGTTCACTATACAAGCAATATATACCATCACGCATTGCAGTTCAAACTGAAAAAAATGAGTGATTACATGATAACTGATAACATACTGTTGGACACAACTACGCCAGAAAATAACACTTGGCTCTACGTTTTACTCTCGGGCGAGTGCGTCCCATAACTTTGAGCAGAGAAACACAACAGAGACGTTGGGTGCTGAATGCTGCATTACGGGTGATGTGTTCACTGGACCTTGTAATTCTCAAACACAACATAAGTTATGGCGGGAATATATGGTTGGTATTTATTTATATACTAAAAATAGGGTGTAATACATTTATTTATTAAGTTTGATTATTGGTAAAATATGCTAGGTATAATATTTGTTATCACTAAAATCCATGCTGTTTTACAGAGTTTGAAAAAAATAACCGTAAATCCTCAGCTGCACATGAACGACGAGTTTATCAGCGAGTGATCAAGTAGTGTCTGAAATGTTGTTTAAATTTTGCTGAGTGTTTGGAATACATGGTTAGCTACATCTAATTCACTATATAGTGAGTAGAGAGAAGGGAATGAGTGAGTGATTTCTGACACAACCACAGACTGTATAATACATGGACAGTCTCCATGACATCACCCATCTGTTCTGATGCAGAGTAATGGAACCTATCATAGTAATGGAGCGCGCCTCTTGAGTGCTGACTCAAGAGGCGGGCTTCGAGCCTCCTCACTAATGACTATAGGGCACCAGACCTGTCAGTCACATGAGCGGTGCTTCTGATTGGACAAACTTGTGATCTTAGTATCTTTTAAAATCACTTAGTTAGGAAAAAATTCACCCCCAGATCCCTACTGCACAGAATGTGGCTCAAGAAAAAATCACTCAGATTGGACGTTATTGTCTACTGGGGTTATTTTGGCTGAACTTTTACAACGGGAACAGTTTTAGATGCATCTTTTGTACACAGTTAATGGTACAAACTGACACCCTCAGTAATACATGTAAGCTTAATGTAAAAAGTAGCAAAAAATGCAACTCATGGCGTTCAGATAGATGCCCAAACTGATGTGTGGGAAGTAAGGTTAATTTTACTTGATTCTTTCTGAGTTATAGGTTTATCATTCCATCAGACAAAAAGGTGCTGCCTCATTTCCTGACCTCATCCTCACAGCCGTTTCATAGTGTCCACATTTCTGTGAGTGTTTCACATTTGGGGCACGAACAGTCTTCTGCCAACATCAAGTCCAGGACTCTCTGTTCTTACAGTCAATAAATGTTAAGTGCTTTTACGTGTCTGTGAGCGTGACTCAGTATTTGGTGAAATATGCTGCAAACTTTGTGAAAAGCTGTAGATGTTCCCCATTACGGAGGGTTCAACAAAAGAAGAAACAACATTAAGGTAAGTTTTCAGTCTCAGACATATTTTATTATATACACAGTTGTGCTGTGGGGAAGATGCACATCATTACAGGGGCCTACATTAAGTTATTGCTAAAAGCTTCAGTAAGATTTGAAAATGAGATTACATAATATTCTGCCATAAATAAGTTGTGGATTCAACACAGATTCTATAGAATTAAAAAAAAACTGTAGCAGAGTCTTATAAAGAATCTGAGAAAATACAGCTTTGGAGAAACTGTTTTCACTAACAATAAGACATGACACGAGGGCGGCAACTAACAACTATTTTCATGATCAATTAAGCTATTGATTATTCTCTTGATAAATCAAGTAGTAGTTTGGTCCATAAAATGTCAGAGGATGGCGAAAAATGTCAATGTTTATCGGAGTCCAAGTTGACATCAAATGTTTTGTTCTGTCCACAAATTAAAAAATATTCAGGACTATTATAGAGGAGCAAAGAAACCAGAAAATATTCACATTTAAGAAGCTGAAATCTGAAAATTTGTTTTTTTTTTTTCTTAAATAATTACTTAAACTAATCAATTATCAAAATAGTTGAAGATTTAGTAACGGATTAATAATTGATAATTCAATTAGTTGTTGCGGCTCTACATAACACTAAATAAAAACTGAATGAATATTCTACATATGAATTGTCTGAAAAAATCCCCATGGACCTCAGATTCTCAAATAGCTTCAAGTGGTGGGTTAATTTAAACTACAATTGTAAAAAAAAAAAAAAAAAAATTAAATTCTTCTTGTTTTACCCAACAAAACTGCCAACGAGATAGGTAAGTGAATAATGACATTATCTTCTTTTCATAAGGTTTATTGCCCTGTGTCACTGTTCGACTGGTGATTTTTAATTATTCTATCTATACATCCGTTTTTATCTTCATTTCCAGGGTCGGATTGCAGAAGCAGCAGTCTTTGCAAATTAACCCAGACATCCTCTCCCCAGCTCCTCCCTGGAGACCTGGAGGCATTTCCAGACCAGGTGGGACACAAAATCCCTCCAGCGAGCTCTGGGTCTACCCTGGGGCCTCCTCCCAGGTGGATGTGCCTGAAATCCCTCCAAAGGGAGGCACACTTATCAAAAAGCCCAAATAGCTTCATCTGACTCCTTCTATATTAAAGACCAAAGGCAACACTCCAAGCTCCTGGCCCTGAGCCTACACATCCTTGTGTCTGAGAGCGCAGTCTTTTAGTCAGAACCCATGCCTCAAGACCACAGGTGAGGGCTGGAATTTAACTAGACACCTTAGAAACTATTTTTTATCCCCTATACATTAAGGAAACCCTCAATCTTTCATGCAGCCGACTCATATAAAAATGATTTATGTTTATGCAGAATCTACAAGGTTGAGAAAATCATATGAAAGTCTTGGTGTTGTAATTTTCTGCTGGCGAACACACACCAAGTTTAGCACTTGGTGTCACTCCACAGAAAAAAAAAGAGGTGTCAATAACAAACAGACCCTCAACAATTATGCAGAATCCTCTACGGGAGGGCGCCAGCTGCCACGTGGCTATTATCCAACAAAGTGTCTCTGAAAATTGCAGAAAATAAACACTCCAATGATCAGAGAGGAAGAAAGCTTAGCCCAACAATCCAACAGGCAAATGTCTTTTTTCCAGCAAACTCTTATCAGTAAAGACATTAAAAAAGCTCAGTCTGTACTTATATAACATAATGCAGTGTGTGTGTGTGAGATGTAGATGACCTTAAGTATGCATGTGGGTATGAGTTAAAGTTGACATTAAGTGCAGATGAGAGCAGCAGCAGCTGAAACTACAGAGGAGAGGCACAGTGCATAAAGTGCAATCACCAAAAACAGTAAAAGAAGCTGAGATATTAACCTTCGACACAGAGCTGAAACGTTCTCCACGGCTGAGCTGATAGTTGAGTCTGTGGTGAAAGCTTTAATGTGACAGCCTCTGTGCCACAAAAACCTTCAATATGAAGTTTCAACAACATGGAAAAAAGCAAATAAACTTTGCAAAAGGACAACTGGATGATTTGCATCAACATCGACGCACACATTGGGACCTTGACAAAATACACTAAAGTCACAGAGATGTATGCAAACAGCTGCTCAACCTCTCCGGCTCAAAATGACGCAACCATTGAAATCACACTAAAATAATGAAAATTCAGCACTATTTACCCACATTAAAACATGTTTGGCCTCTTTCATGAATTGCTATGAATTTTAATTGGGAGGTTAAAATATTGGGAACAGTTGTTGGCCTGTTCAATGTTTCATTACACTACAATCTTATGACAATGATAAAAAAAAAAAATGCTTAGTTAACAGGTTGCTTTGCAGTAGCAAGGAGTAGCTTTGACCTCTTTGACTTTGTTGATAAAAACTGACAACTATTATACTGCTTGTAAAGAAACAATGCCAGAGCAGGCAGCTGTATTACATCTAGTTAAACTGTCAAGGTGGACAATATGAACAGACAGGTGAGCAGGTATTAACTGCCTTTTCACAGCCACAAGAATAAGCAAGAGACAGTCCTACATGTATCCTTAAAAATGAAATAAACGCAACGCAGAGAAAAACGTAATCAGCCAAAGAAAGCCTACACACGTCGTGAAGGAAAAACATTAGCTTCTTACCTTAGCTTGTTGTTGTAGATTTCAGCTTTCTCTTCACTGTTGTCAAATCTGTCTAAAGCATCTTTTGGTCCCACGAGGTTAAAGTAAGCAGGTAAGAACAGCTCCAGCTTGAAAGTTGTGTTTTTGAAGCCTCGAGTGAAACATAAAATCCGTCTGAATGTTTCCAAGCGCCAAACAAAGTCCACAAAGACCCCCTGAAGAATCAGCACAGGTGAGCTAATTACTGAATGAGAACAGCAGAGCTCGCGCTAAGCCGCCTGTTGGCGGTATTTAATTAACTGTAGCAGCAGCCGTTAGCAGGTGGGTGAAGTAACCTCAAATCGACCGCCATTTTCCATAGGGTGCGTTTGATTTAAACATCCGAGGAGTTTGGTATATCAGTATGGTCGTTCACGTCGAGCACCTGAAAACAAAAGACATAGTTTAAGGTGTGTTATTTTTCTTAACTCTCTTCTAGTTAACGTCAAAATAAAATATATGAGTTTACAGCATAACAAGATTTTGCCTGCTGCTGCTGTAGAATTTAGTTGCCATCTTGAAATAGAGAGGCTTGCATATTATGTTTGAGTTTCACTTTTTTCATAGTTAAATACTTATTCTAGTTTTAATAGCACAATTGCGACGCAAGTTAAGCTACTCTTAACTTGTTTTCTAGGAGCTTTCTAATCAAACTTTAACAATCTTTGATTATTTGAATCTTTGATCATTTGAATCATGCAAGACAAGAACTACATTCACTATAATTTTTCATCAAAATCATTCTTATTCTGACTTCAATCTCAGAATTCTGTCTTTTTTCTTAGTATAATAATAATAAAAATATTGGATGTTATTTTTTTTTATTTGTTTCAGTGGCCCTTATCTTCTTCTCTGATGAACAAACAAGTAAAAAAAATATATTTTAACAAGTAAAATAATAGACTAGCAAAACTACAAAGACTACACAGACCTTGTTTATTGGGTTATAGATTCTTTGCAAATTAGGATTAAAGCATGCAGGATGGCTTCCAGTGATTTCCTCCCATATACAGAGGGTTAGTGCAGTCCTGAATTACCATTTATCACAATACGTACTGTGATCTGTGAGCTGTCAATCTGAGTTGGAATAAAGGAATGCGTCCCTTTTTCACAATGGGCTTTTAGATTTATCACATAAATCTCTGTCCAGGCTAATGATACAACCTCCTTTAAGTTCATTTATAAGCTTCAAAGGTGTTTATTTGAATTTCCATGTAAATGTTTTTTTTTTTTCTCTCATTAAGAGTTCAGTTATTTATCACAGGGAAGGGCTTTTTTCTGTCTGTTTGTTTATCTAGAAGGTAACTACACAATGGCAGTGAGAGTGTTATTATCATGTTATCTTGAGTGGGTAAGTCATACTGTTATTGTACAATAACTGATTAACCTTATCAGGATACACTAATTTTATCTTTCCATTAATACTGATAAGGAAGACTAATAAAATAAACACATTGTTAATGGAACCAATTGAACTTTCACTTTCAACATCATACCATTTCAGCAGCCAACATGTATTTATAAAACCAAAAACATATTGAATAAATTGCCAAGATGACTCTAAAACTTTGGTATTTGATGTTGCTCTGGTTGTACATCCAAACTATAATTTTTGGTTTTCGTAGAAAACACTTCAAAGTAACTAACTCCCCAGGAGGACCAAATTTTATATAAGTTTTCACCAGAACCCTGTGCAAATGAGTATCCCAGACTTTTCTTATCATGTCAAAAAATGACACTTGCATAATGAAAAACTGTGACCAAATTTTCTGCTTATAAATAAAAACTTTTCTACACTGGGAAGTCATGAAAGAGCTAATCTGTCAGTGAGATGATGGCAGTTCTTTTTTGAAATAGGTTATAATTTGTGAAAGTATTCATGCAGTTTTAAGGTGCTTTAGAAATGTGAGTGGAGGGGAGCATAAGAGAAACTGCGGGGGCTTCAGCTCGGACTGGCATTTTACGAGTCAGTCATTTTTCAGTTCCTGAAAGCCTGACCTTTATTCCCATGATGTCTTTGACCTGAGAGGCAGAGTTATTATCTTTAATCGCAGGAATTTTGAAGACTCTTCCTGCCAAATCTTCACATCTCAGGAGCACTTCCTTTCCATTTCAGCTCAAACTTTCCCTCTGTTGCCAAGGTTCAAAAACACAGGATACATTGTTTTTTTTAACTTACAGTTTCGTCATAATATAAATGTGATCATGTCATGTTTTCTCTTAACTTCATTGTCCAATGGGACCTTGATACCCAGCACAAATTGACGTGACTCTTCATCCACCTGTCATGTGAACAGGTAAAATAACCTTTGAGGCTTCTTATCCTGACAAGAAAAATGTGTCTGGATCAGGAGGTCTCAGTGTTTCCTTTTATGGGCTGTGAAAAACAGAAAAGGTTTGGCTTTTGTATTAACATCAGGAATCACTTGATTCTTACACTGTTTTAATAAGAAAATCATAGGTAGTAAAATGTGTTTGTCATCAATAAATAGCAGCTATAACGAGACAAAAATTATGCAAACACATTTTGCAGATTTGGATAGTAACTTAAGCGCTACTCAGCTCCTCTGCTGGATCAACCACTGCTTGGTGATGCAGCATGTACAGTAAACCATTTTTTTATTACTGTAAATGTAATCCCTCATCAGATCATTCATTATGTTTTACTTCATTTAGTGATGAATCGTGGCTTAAAAGACCGAATTAACAAAATTCATTGATATTATTTCATTGCCGTCTTGCCGTCAGCCACAAAATTTTCATCCTGTATAAGAACTGAATTACTTTTCTAAAAAGAAACAAAAGTTCACGTTCAGTGAGAAGACATTGCCTCTTATGCAATGATGATTCGTCAAGCGTGCAAGAGCAGACTGCTTGGTCCAAACATCATGATGAGGCTGTTTCAAGTCTCCATCGCAATGCTGCAATCAGGGAGAAGCAGAGAACCACATGGCTTCAGAGTGTGGATGACTTACAGTTAAAAACGATTTCACACACTGAAGAAGGGGGTTCTGGATACACACATTTCCTAAATATAATATGAGCTGTTGGTTTACTATTTCTAGAGTAAAAAAAAAAAAACAGAAATGTGACCTCAGTCCACAGAAAAGTCTGCCATTATTCAACATTTCTCCTGAGTCATTGAGTTATAGGCCACGGATCGAGTCACAGCACTTCATTGCTGAAAGGGGAATAGCTTAAAAATCTCTGTCTGACTCTATCTCCATGAGTTTAATTTAAAATTCCCACCATGATTTCCAGCTTAGCTTCTGCCATCGATTAGCGAGTTAAAATTGACTATGTTGGCATGTTTCTGTCGCTGTTAGCTCACTTGATGGTCTCGCTACATTAGATTAGCCGTGGAGTGGAAAGGCTCAGATGCCCTGCAGACGGCATGGGGTATCCTCTTGGAGGAAGCAGCTCGACAGCTGCACTCGTCCTTGGGAAGATAACCCTGCACGAGCTGTAGAAGAAGAGGCAGAGCAGACGTTTTATAGAGGTGATGAGAGGAAATGAAATACAGCATAACGGAGGTAATAAGAAAATGGACTGAACTGGAGTTTTAATACTTCCAGGGTGTTGTGTGGCTGTGAGAGCAGCTGGGGGGTTAGATTGCAGTAAGATGAATTGCATTAACATAGAACTCAGACATATGGCTTCCTTTCTCCACAGACAGTAGAAATGCATTGTTCTTTTCCTGACAGTATCTGCACTGTGCATGCTCGACTCGGTGTGACAGTGCTGTAGCACAGTTTAATGTGCTTCACTGCCAGGCGCAGACCTTAGTTTTGATGGTGCCGTCCTCTTTGCTTCAGGTTTTTTTTTTTTTTGCTGTATGCCCAAAGTCAGCCTGCACCACATCTCCAGAGATGATACTCTGACATACTTACCCATTCTACTCCCCTCCTCGATACCCCCCGCCCTCCTGCCTCCCCAAGGAGATGCATGGATGAGCAGGCTCATTCTCCTCATGGGGTGTTCCCCATGCATGACTGATGTTTAGATTAATATCCTTGACTGATTCCTGCTCTGCGGTGAGAAGAGGAGGAGGCCTAACAGAGCCCAGCCGCCCCCTCAGGAGCCTCATTGATTTTCACACCATCCTGACAAACACAAAGCTCCTAAACCCACAAAATACTTTATTTGTTGTCCATTTAGACGCCTCCTCATCCTCAGGGCCAGCCGGCCACATCTGCCTTTTCAAAATAGCTCAGTCGCTTATGTAAGAGCTGATTCTGCTGCCTGGTGTTCACAGTTAATCTTATGTGTTCATTAGGAATTTAAATGTAGGCAAATCTTAAGTGAAGAAAAAAATTCAGAAACACTAATTCTGCTGCCTCACTTCTTCTTTTTCAAACATGATTTACTTGTTTAATTTTAAACTCGTTGAGGTTTATATCAAGCGATCCAGAATTAAAATGTGTGATCAATATTTTATGAACTGAAGTAACATTAGAATAAAATCAAAGCAAAAAAAAAAGATGAAATGAAGAGAATCAAGATCAGAACAAAGAAAATCATTACAAACATTTATGTAAAGCTTTTATGACTCAGACTGATGTTTGTTAACTTTGAAAGGTTTCCTGCAGCTGCACAGTTAAGACTTGGTTTATATTTACAAAAAAAGGTGAACTATAGCGATAACAATGCAGTTAAAGCCCTATATAACATGGTTTATTAAACAGCTGTAGGGTTACAAGCATAAAACCATTCATTTGTTTTGAAAGTGTATTTTTTTCCATTTATTTTTTTTTCCCTGTTAAGGTTCTTCGGAGAGCCTCCTGTGGAAACGCAAACCCACTCAGTGAGGAAACATGGTTACATCGCCCCCTGGTGGCAGAAACGGCACTTAGAAAATGCTTCTCCTTCAGAAAGCGGTACAAACATCACTTCAGTGATTATCTCTTTGAAACTGAACTCACATTTAGTGAAGACAGTATCTGCTGTGTAAACCTTCATCCTGAGTCCAGGCGTAAGCTCCCAGCATGCAGAGCAGCAAAGCACAAGCATCACAGACGGCACTGACAACTGGGATACAGGACTGTGTGCATCTCTCCTCCTGTGTGTTCCTGTCAGATATAATCCATTTTATATTTGAACAAGCGCTTCATTCAGTTGTGACAACGTGGCTCATAATTTTTGTGGCGAGGAGAACTGGTGAGTCAAAGCAGCTTTGAATCATAATTCTTTTGCGGTGAGTCAGGGCTTAAAAACTGACATGCAGCGCTGTATGAGCTCAAAAAGTGACATGTTCATCGAGAAAATTAGATTTTTGTAAATGCCTAAATTACAGCGAGCCTTCCAGAGACCAAGAACAAAGTCAAGATAGAGATATGCATTTTAGGACTCTGGTTTAGTGACATAAACAGAATATATGTTTCTAACATACAAAGAAAACACAAATAGTGCATTCCTTGGAAGTAAAAAAAAAAAGAGTCCAAGTTTAAAATGAAGGAGAAGAGCTGTCAGAAGTGTTGTATCATATCTCTCCATAGGCAGTGATCTCCTGCTGCGTCTGCTTCCTGACAAACAATCCAGCCTTAAACCAACATAAACAAACCAACAGTACAGACAGAAGCCTGATATCAGCTTCTCTTTGTCAGTAAAACTGAACTTCTGCTGCTGCATTTTCTCTCTACCCAGCAGGTCTGTCTCGATCTGCAGTTAATTGGCCTTTTTCCAGCAGACCTGCAGGCTCTGGATTTCACTGAGCTACTTCTGACAGGTTTTTTTTATTATTATTATTTTATTTTTTACTTGAGGAGATGAATGTCCTGAGCCAAGAGAGCGACTGTCTCTTCATCCCTCTGGATCAAGTGATGGGAAGCTGGTTGATCTTTAGCCTTCCTCCCGCTCCTCTCCGCATCCTGAAGCGAGGGCTGGACTTTATAGCCCACATTGGCTTGTAAAGTGAGTCAGAGGATTTTCCCTTGTGGGACTGTGAGAACACAATGTATTACCCTCGGAGGAATGTGAAAATGAACTCCATTTTATTTTCCTAGGCAGCAAGTGATGGGAAAAAGTCGGCTGCAGGCCATCCTACTCCTCAGTGGAGGCCTGAATCACTGCAGCAATCTGTGTGGAGTCTTCCAGGTTTACTATGTTGATACATCATAGCTTTTATATAACTGTATATGATACTTTATACACATTGGAAAGACCAGTGAAAGCAACTGATTGGTCAAATAAAGTCGTTGATCTACTGTGGTATTTACCCATCTGTGACTGGGGGATCTAGGAAAGAATGATGTCCTAGACTGAGATATGTTTGCAGTTTTTTAGCACCAAAAAACTTACAAATTTTCCCTGGAGCATCTGAGGGAACACTGCAAAATGGACTCCAAAGCATCTCTTAAAACCCATGCTGCATTGTGCCCACTAAAGAAGCAATCAGAGCTCAAGATAGTGGTGCCTGAGACCAGCGATCCCATGTTGTCGGAATACAAGTACTAACAACAAAAAAGGAAGAAAAAGCAAAGGTACTTCATTTAGCTATGGCTGTTTAAGTAACCTGGTCTAACTGATTGCATTGCTTTCTTGGCTTAGTCACTTCAAGTGTCTTGTGACAACAAAGAAATTTGGAAAACAGATCAAACATTTGGTTTGCATGGCTTTATATTAAATTTAATTGCTATTTCTGTTTCTGTTTTTAAAATAATAGATGAAATATGTGGCTGTAAACAGTTTTGATTTCAGAAGCTCCCCCTATCAGTGTTTTGTGTGGTTTCCTCCTTTAAGAAGGTGGCCTTGGCTGCAAACAGGCTTAGCAACATCACAGGACTCAAGAGAACTCAAGAGAACTTCACCGAAGGGAGATCCATCCTTCTCATCGGTTGAACCTTCACTTTTGCTTAGCTGGCCTCATTGCTTTATGTACTTCTGTCAGAGTTTCTTGGCCTTCAAGTGGCACTGAAAGCCCCTCTGATTAATTCCCCCACTTGTGTTTTTATAAACATCTGTAATTATGCGTGTAGAGTCCAACATTTAGCAAATACTCTGATCGGTCCAAATATCCATGAAGTATTTGACCCCCTCACAGCTCCAAGTCAACCAATTACTCATTTTGTTGATGAGGAAAGGTGAGGAAAAGGGGTCAGGGGGATGTTAGGTAAAGTAACATTAGGGAGACAATTTTTATCAGGAATAAATATGTTTGCACTACACCGGCCTCCCACGATGAAAAGGACACACTGTGTGCGCAGCCTCTGTTTACCTCTGCAAGGGGAAGGGATTCTATGATCTAATGACAGCCCTGTGATTGTTTATCTTTTTACTTTGTGCTTTACAATATTAGAGTATGAACACAGGAAAAAACAAGGAACAAATGCAACAATGTCCATCTGAATCTGAATAAAGAAAATGAGACGTGTGTAAACAACACCCTCCAGTACTAATATTCTGAGCAAAACTGCAGCCAATAGTTTCTGTACTTACTTTATGTTAACACAGGCAATGTAATCCCTGAGCTTCCTGACATCCAGTGACTGAGAATCAGTTTCTCTACAGCTCAGCAGCAGAGTTGCTGTTTGTGTTGTGTTGTAAATAATGAAAACAATATAAGATGTTGAATAGTGGGTAGTGGGTCCTGGTGGGCCTGTGTCATGCTCGGGGCAAGGTCTGGGCTGTTGGAAGTGCGTCAGACTTTGGGGCCATCACACACCACAAACAAGGTTGTTACTACTACAGGGTCTGTCGCAGTGAATAAAACTTCAAGAGACTTTTTCCCACTTACTTACACAATAACAGGGATATCTATGAGCTACCACACATTTTATTTTTAAGGTACGTCAACCTCATTGTGCAAAGATTTCAACAACTGGTATACAGGCAAAGCTGTAAAAGTAATTTATGGCTGAGGTCTTTGCTTAATGCGTGCATCAGAAGTGTTCTGATATATTTGTATACTGATGTAAAAAGCACCTAAATTGTTTTTTTGGAATCAAAAGTACTTATCAAAATACCATGCCTACCTGAGACATTTATCTGGAAACTATGGTAACAGGACTCATGAAACTTCACTGCATTCCAACACATTCATGTTGTAGATCTGTTTCAGAGCATTCTCTCTGTTTCATAGGAGAACGACTGTTTAATTTAAATCCTAGTGGATAACTCTTGAAGGGGCTCTCTGAGTGCACTGATTAGTATCTTAGGTCATTGAATTAATCTCTTATTAATAACCATCCATATTTATTTTTATTGCCACACACTGATTATACACTTGGGCTCATTTTCCCACGGTGGCCCTGAGAGCTCACAGCACTGCAACTTAAGAAAGCACATGCAAAAAGACAAAACACAAGCAAATTAAGAAAACATCTTCATCAATTTGATAACACATGCACATCATTTAGAAAACGTGCTTCAAAGACCATAATACAACATATTAGAAAAACATGCGGCAAATAGACTGCAACAAAACGGAACTGTTTTCAGAGGACACTGACATGATCAAAACGTCACAACATGCTTGTTGCTGACGCTGATTCTGAGTCACCCTATTAAGGCTCTTTTTCTCTTTCCATCAGTGGTGTTGGAAAATGGAAAAGTAAGTGCTTTTGATTTATTTTAACACTGTGATTGCATGATTTAGCTATTAGCATACTTGCTAATTAAAGACCATAGACTGTATAAAATATGTACGTAGTCTCCGGGACGTCACCCGTCTGTTCCTCATACAGTTAACTGAAGCCAATCCTTGGACAGAGCCATATTTGATATGATGCGGACTTTGTGCTTCCTTTCTAACAGCTATAGGGTGCCCATCAGCCACATAAGCTGAGCTGAGCCTCTGATTGGACAAACGTTTAATCCTAATATCTTCCAAATTGCTGAGATAGAAAAAAATTCACTCCCTGTACAGTGTGTGCTGATAGCGAAGTTAGTGTTTCAGACCCAAACCATTTTTGAACCAGATTGTAATTTTTTTTTTTAATACCATAAAAGTCTGTATTTTTTTTTGGCTTGATGTGTATGTGTCTTCTGGTCTTTCTGCAGCCAGCCTCTAGCAGATTCTCAATGAACATCAACTTTTAGTACTTCTGCATAGGCTTCATTTTTCTCAAGTGGATGTTGCCCCTTGTAACAGACGTGTACATCACTTCTAAGTGTCCTCCAGAAACTCTTTCATTGTGTTGTGGTCTTTTCAGCGGGTTTTCTAAATTCCGTGCATGTGTTGTCAAATTGATGATGTTTTCTTAATTTGCTTGTGTTTTGTCTTTTTGCATGTGTTCCCTTAAGTTGTAGTGCTGTGAGTTTTCAGGGCCACCGTAGCTTCCACTCTGCTGTCAGTAAAACCAGACCAGGCTATCATCCATTCATGACTGTGCACAGTGAAGCACTCCTGGCTTCCATTACAACATTTCAGCACCAACTCGTTGGCACCCAGATCACTGGCCTTGCTTTCAAAGAGGCTTTACCACATCAAGTGCCACACAGACCTCTACACTAATGGATGAATGTCAGTGTGTGGATGATTCAAAACTCAATCTAGTTAACTAAAGCAGGAACTGTAGGAGGAACATTAAATGCATCCCTCTGCTTTTCTCTTCTCTTCTTGTGTCTGCACCTTGCACTTGTTCATCCCTCTTGATCTCCTCTTACATGTTTGTGAAAAGCATTTGCCCAAACTGCAGGAAATCCTGAAGCAATTAATGTGAAAAAGGACACGTCACTGGACCCTTGGAGCAAGTGCCAAAACAGCAAATAGAAGCTCTCTGTGGACTGCTTGTTGGAACAAGTGTATTTTGATTTAGTGAATGAGACTGGCAGTCTTTGACTTGTACTAATTTAAATCTTTTAAAGGAAAAATAAAAGATATGCCTTTATTGGGGCTGTTTGTCATGTTTATAGCCATGATTTGATTTCCTTTTGGTGTCAGACATCTGTGAGTATTGTTAAAATTCTTAACACAGGAGCAGCCCATGAAAGTATAACTACAGTGGTGATTCTTTAAGTAGTGATGAAGATTTCTTGCAGCCATAACTTAATTTATTACCTGTGGCCCATGTGCATCACGTTTCCTGAAAATACAACAGTTTCCAATGATAATCTAATCCGAACAAGTTTAAGTAAAATTTAAAAAAAATCTCAATTGCACTGATAGCCCTTTAAAGGGAAATATATATTTCTTGTTTCAGCAAGACCTGCTATTTTTAGTAATATTTATCGATATTAATATCCAGTTTTTGTGTTATGCACTCCATAACATTAAACTACCCATTAATGTCTTTCTGTGGAAGAAAAAATGCGTAAATAAAACAACTGCACCAGTCTTATTTTTCTTTTTTAAAATAAAAAGTAGTTAAAATTTGCATTTTCCTCAGCAACGCAGTTTTTTGGATCATATTCGCAAATAAGTTCTTGTGGCAAGTAGAAAAATTGAAAATTCCGAAAACCTCTAACGCACCACCCAAACGTATCACGTGTGCCGCGTGTCTTCCTTGGTTGTCGGGGGTTGAATGTGCCCTCAGATTATTATTTCAGGAGCAATGTGTAAAAATTTATATTTGCGATAAATCGTGAACAAAAATACTCATAGCAGCGTAAAGTCGCAAGTGAACGCCTGAGCAATTCATGAACACCATCCGTAAATATCACTGGCGCTTTATAAGCTCATGCTCACCAACATGTGTTTTTTCCCTTACATTACACAGATGAACATTATTAGCATTAAAATGAGTAAGTAACAAGATTTTTTTTAAATATTTGTTTTCTATGTCGTTTTTTAGTCATCAGTCGAGTTTCTTTACACGTAAAACCACTTTACATGTCGACTGGAGCTCCCATGCTGCCCCAAAGAGAAACGTTATTATCCTGACAGGCTAAACTCAGGGTATACAAACACAGCGTGGTGCCGCTTTAGTTCATCAGGATACGTTCGGTAGCTTGAAAGCTAAGCTAGGCTACACTGACCTCACCTGTCTGTGCTATGGTTAGCTAACCTCAAACAAACTGTTCCTATCCAGCTCAGTGAGACTGTCCGTAACTTGAAAGGTGAAGGCTGTAAATTAAAGGATGTCAAAGCGGAACTGAGTGTCATCGTCAAGCGGCTGAGTTTGTGTCTGAGGTAAGAGACGTGGAGGAAGAGGGAGGTTGGCCACTTCCCACTCCGACCAGCAGCTTGTACTGGTAGTCCTGACTACAGCTGCCTCCTGTAGCTAGCTGAAGTTCCTCCTCCACCAGTGGGTGAGGTGGTGTAGCTCAAACACACCGAAGCGGTGGATACATGTCTACCTCTGAACCACGGGACGAGCCACGAAAGGGAAATCTTGCAGTTCATGTTTCGCCAAGAAGTCAGTGTGACGTCTTTTATTCCATCTTGTTCGTATCTTTTCCAACACGAGAAGAGGAATATGTCCAGATATAACATATACAGCCTGTTGGACTGGGTCTACGGCGGGGTGGACCCCAAGTTTGAGGGCAATGGGGGCCCTGAGTGTGCCGCCTTCATCGCGCCCCAGCAGCGCATCAGTGAGAGCCTCATCATCGTCCTCATCTCCCTGGTGGAGATCGGCGTGGCGCTGAAGAAGATAAACCTCTCCAAAGAGCTCAAGGTGGTGGGAAAAGATTGCACAAAGGCAAAGGAAGACAGTATGGTCAAAAACCTGTTGCTGGTTGCTCTTTGCATGACTTTCGGAGTGGAGGTTGGGTTTAAGTTTGCGACAAAGACTGTGATATACCTGCTGAATCCGTGCCATGTCATTACCATGGTTCAGGTAAGGATGACACCGTGTGACTGTTGAGAGTACGTGTCTGTAAGCTATACATGGGTGGGGATCCAACATATACGGACAATGTTTCAAGCATTTTAATTTACTTCTACAGTCACAGTCACTGGTTAGGATTTACTCAGAGGATAGTAAATGAATTTGGTTCCACTTTATGGTCCTAACTTCATCCATTTACTGTTGTGCTAAAAGGGGTGTTACATAAGTACTGATGCTTTTTTACTTGAGAGCTGCAGCAAACATCCTGGTTTTTACAGCATTTGAATGGGGTGTTACTTTTTGTCATCTTTTCCACTTCTTTTTTTTTTTTCATATAGCACGAAAACATTTGCATAAATTTCCAAATTAGATTGAAGTCTTAACTGTAAACACATTTGGTACATTGTGCGGGCTGTCAAAATAGAGAACATAAATGCAAAAGTGCATGAAGTAGACACTTTCCGTCCATACTGGACAAAGTTAATCTTGTGAAAAGAATGAAAGGATTGGGCTGAAGGCAGCTCACACTGACTGTGCTCATGTTGATGATTTCAATTTACAAGTTCAGTCAAGTTTAGAATTAGTTTTTTTTTTTAGAAGAAATGTGATTCATTCTCTACCACTCTCTTTGCTGCTTTTGTGAAACATTAGGGATGTGCTATGAGGCATTATAATTTTGATCCTCTGCAGTTAGTCAGCACTGACATGGTTAACTAGACAGATCTGTGTGGTCAACCTCAGCGCAAATGGAAAAGAATGAAGTCATGAAAACAGACAAGTGTAACCTGGAGACATAATTCTACTTATAAACTATGATGAAAAAGGGAGGAAAGGTGTAAATATTTAACTTATTAATATATTCGTGTTATATAAAAGAATCTCAAACAAGTCAAAGTAAACAAAGCAAGCATTCATATTTAACTAAATGCTGACCTCTTGGCCAGGTCACCCTTGCAAAAGAGATCTCAATCTCAATGGGTTTTCTACCTGGTTAAATAAAGGTTAAAAAAAAATTAAAAATAAAAATGTTTTACTTTGGAGACTCTAATAGCTGTTGTTTCAAGTGAAACACCCTGAGGTGTGTAAAAGGAGCAGGATGTTCTGCACTATTATGAGCAGCTCAGTAGCTTTTGAGGAGCAGTTCAGTCTGCGTAACTGCACAGGGAGTTAACTTAGACTCTGACTCATAGATAGCATGGAAATTGAAGGGTTTTTTTTTTCAGTTTAAATCAGAGGTTACGGTTCAGAGAAACACAATGGCTCTCTGTGTTGACTGTGCCACCATGAGAACATACTGTACCTGCATGTTTTCCTTTCATGCCTCTTGCTCGGCTGACCTTCACTGTGCATGATTGCACGCTCTGGGTCATGGCAACAGGCTGATGCTAAGTGCAACTTAATGTGTTTGTCACAGAGATGAAACATGGAGATCATGATGAATACTGTTTATTACATGTTTAGGGAGTGGGCAGTGATGCTTTGCTGTCATGAAGACTTGACCCACAGCCATAAGATCTCCGTGTTATGTTGATGTGAGCGATGAAGGTTAAGGTGGTCTTCATGTCTTTTAGTACGAAGGTATGAGCAGAGAGGAGGCTATTATCATTCAGGAAAAAAAGAGGAAGAAGATGTTTCTGCTTCACGTTTGTTTGTTGCAGGGGAGAATACCAGAGGTCTGACTGTACAGCTCTTTTCATACATGAACTCTAAACATTCTGTAGATAATATCAGGACATTCAGCCACAGAAATTTTCACAGCCATGCCTTTCACATGTGCATGTCAGAGCATAGATCGTTGGACATGCTTTTCACAAAGGAGGAGGGTTCTGACAGCTTTGTGTTAATATCACAACAACATGTGAAGATAGAATAATAATCCCATCAATCTTGCACATATCACCTTTTTAAAATTACCCAGCTGTGGTAAATACTTGATTCTGATTGGTCAACATTCAAAGACAACGCTGATGTATTCTTAACAGTGAAAAACGATATACATGTGAAAACCTGTTTTAATGGTCCCCAAACTTAGTCCTGAATTTTTCACCTCTGCTTTTTAACGCTGTGACAAAAAACTTTTTTGTCATCCTCCACTTTCGCTTGAGGGTCTAGAAAACAAACATTACTGGGCCTTTCGTCCCAGGATGAGACAAAACCTCTCGCAGTCATATCAGAGTCATGCTTACTCTGCCAGTAATTCTAGTTTGCTTGATCACCTGCTCACTATACATAACCCTTAATGGGTTTTTTTTTTTTTTTTTTGTATTCTTCAGATTTTTAGGCATTGTAATGCATCTCTAAATTCCTTTTACTTATTGCAGAATTTCTGTATTGTGACATCATTTTCATTAGGTGCTTAGGACCAGAAGTTCCAGAAACTTATAGCTTCTGGAACTACTCATCTGGGAACTACATGGTTCCCGTGGCCCAGTTTTGTCTACATCTCTAGCAAGGCCCTAAATCCCATGGAGATTTTGCCAATCAAAAAAGGATCAAAAAGCTCTTTTGAGCTTTTTGAAACAACTTCCACTGGTGAAACACCTCTGCTGTCTAAAGCATGAAGACGGCAGAGATTGACCGGTGTTTTGGCTTAAAGAGCAATTCCATTAATTCATAACTTTCAGGCTGGTGTATCGTTCTCAAAAACCTTTATTTATTATTATGAAATACATACCTGATGTAAATAGAGGACTTCATTATTCAATAGATAACCACTGACACGTTCAGCTGAAGGTCTCCAGTTTACAGGGTTACTTTTCAATCTAAAACACCCGTAGCTGATAGAGACACATTCACACTATCACAGACGGAGGCTGAAGCAAAAACACAGTAGGTGCTTCACCAATCATAAGCTTGCAGGCCTTGCCCCCCATAGGTCCTGGACACCCAGACAGTATTACCTACTAAACAGGGATAGATCAGTTACCCCAGAACTAAATTTAGACCCTGATTCTTACAGCCAAAAAACACATAGTTCCTCAACAAATCCCTAATGTTAGCCTGCCATTAGCTCACATGTGATGTAAGCCCGTAGCTTTTTGTAGAACTGTTTGCAAAAAGGAAGAAAGGGAACCAAATAGTTCACAGAGAGAAACTGTTGCACCAATGTGTCTTTCTGGGCACTAAGAGTTTAATTTTAGTTTTAACTAGATAAGGCAACAATGATCACTGAAGCTAAAATACATTTCTCAAATCTTTGATGGTGTTGTGTTGGAGATTCTTTTGTATGGTTGTAGGAGTGTGACGGCATTGACTCACCCTATGATCTCACTCTGTGGATTTACCGTGAATGGGTGTGGTTCCATCTGTAATCCCTTAAAGGCAGATGAAAATGTGAGATCAAAACAGCTCACCATTACTGCAAAGAGCCTTCTTCATGTCTCATCACAGGCGTGTTAACCCATCAACTCTGCATTTTAATAGAGTAAATTCTGAGAATTTCAGTGTTCTGTGCATATTGTAAAGCCTGAGTGACAAAGGAGAACGTTTCTGTTGAGGTTAGCTCAGTCCTTGAGTAATCAGCACAGGCAACCACTTCACCTGAGTGTTGCTATAATGAATGTAACCACTTTTCTGTTTTGTTTTCATGCAGTGTCATTATACAACAGCCTGTTTGCTGAAACGTGTCATTGATGAACGGTGGCAATTAAACTCTAGTGTCTCGTGTCATTTTCAAATTTGCAGGATGCTGTTGCTTCCTCCATAGCTTTTTATCCCAACATACTAAAGTAACATATTTTAAGGAAACCTTCTTCATCTACTGGGATACTAATTTCAAAACCTTCAAAGCAAACCTGTTATAAAACATATATCTAGCTGCAGTTGAAATAATGCATGGGAGCAGCTGTGGAGTTCACACAAGTGCCAGCAAAAATCTCTGTGTAACAACCTGAGAGAGAGCCACGCTTAGGGTGAGGAGTTCAGTGTCTGATGATGGATGAGAGGATGCCCCACTTCCGACAGCACAGATGTCTGACATGTTGTTTTCTTTTTCTACATGTGGAACAAAAGCTGCCACACATTGATAGATCTCAGACTGATCAATTTCCGGATGCATTTTCATTTTAGTTAATGGATGTGGTCCTGGCTCCATAAACAAACAAATCAAATTACAGATACAGTGCAGTGAGGAACTGGTGGAGTAATCCACATGGCTTTTATTACTTTGTTCCGTTTTGTTTTAAATAGAAGCTGGATGTTGAAAACGAGAGACACCAAAAAAAATCTGATCTTGGTTGTATTTCTATGCAGCCGAATGGCCCAATCGCACCAGATGTGTCTCCAGTCCGGTCCGGTTCTTCTCCATCACGGCACTGCATAGGGCAGATTGAGTGGGACAGGAAGTCGTGCATGGAAACCACCTAAGAATTCCCAGTGACTTTTAAAATAGAACGAATCGTGTCAAAACCACATTTTGATATTTTGCATGACTTCAACAAGAAACTAACAAAATTAGCAGATCCAGGCCAGAAGTGAACAGGTTAGAGGTTTTATAGCCCAACATTTTACGTTTTACAGCCCCCCCCCTAAAAAAATCTAACTCAGCCAGTCATTTCTGCTACTTCTATCCACAATCTCATTCTTTCAGAGATGAAGGCTGAAACCTAAATCCATAGGAGCTTTGTCCCCCACCTCCAATCAGTCTCACAATCAGTTTCACCCTCTCTCATGAACAAGACACCAAGATACCTTAACTCCTTCACTTGGGGCAAAAACTGTCTTCCTGCCCAGAGAGAAAAATCCACAGTTTTCTGGCAGTGGATTTAGAGGAGCTGGTCTTTTAAGACCAGACAATGTTAAAAACATTACACATTTTGTATCTACTTCTAAATTTCTGCCGGTTGTGTAGCCCCGATGCCTGTACCTGTCAGTCCAAAATCCACCATTTCAGACTTCTTTTGTTTTGTAGTTCAAGTCTTTTGTAGGTCGGCCTTCGTGGCCCAACATATCCCATAATTCTTGGCTTGCCAGTTGAAACAAAATGGTAATACACTTTTTGCTGACAGTATTTGGTTCCAACACAATTATAAGCTGTACAAATGTTATAGAATATAAACACATTGATCTTTGAGATAATTTTGGAAATGTTAGCAATGTTTTTATTACTTATGTGATGCCAGCAGTGTCAGGTAGTTTGCCATTGCCGGGCAACAGAATGGGCGCTATGTGATGCCGGCGTTCCGACAGTAACGGTTGGTGATGTAAACAGAGAATCTACTGTAGACTAACTCTCTCACTTTGGTTAGTATTTTGTAGTCAATGCAGGCTAAGAAGGCTGGGTCCTCTGAAGTTTGTGACCTATGGATTGGGACACAGCTTTTGTTTTCATGGGAACCCGTGGCAGACAGAATTACACACCAAAAGCCAGGCTGATAGAAACATATCATCATATGGTGGCGTTATTGTTCAGCCTTTACATTGTGGCACTTACTCTCCAAGACAATATTCCCTTTGTTGTACACTTCAGCCTTCAGCTGATGAAACAGATGTCAACCTGAATGTCACTGAAAAAAGCCTGAATTTATTGCATGTCTATCTAGTTCTCCAACAGGTAATTAAAACTACATTTCA
Organism: Labroides dimidiatus; assembly: GCA_030710495.1. NCBI lineage: Eukaryota > Metazoa > Chordata > Actinopteri > Labriformes > Labridae > Labroides > Labroides dimidiatus. Next base: position 14,426,225 of record CM061159.1, read on the forward strand.
TCCACCTAATGATGTTTCTGCTTTTGAAAGTGGCAGGGGATCGAACCACAATCTGCTGATGAGTACACTACCTACTCAAGGGAGAGTTTACACAATTAGGACTCCAGTCACAAAACAAAACCTGGGTTTCAAGCATCATAAATGAGATTTTGGAATTTACTGCATGTAGTAAAAAACTTTGTTATAATTGATTCCACCATCTTTGGTTGAGTTTTCCACTGCTGTTAAAATTGAGCTGATCACTGAGGATAAATGAGATTCAGAGAGGTGTTGGACTGACTGATGGTTCCTCTGGGAGTTAGCTGGGAGTTCCCTCTGAACATGTGATGATGGATAAACTCCATCCAAAGACTACAGCTCCCATATCGGGTGAACTTTCTTCTCTAGTAGATTATGTCAGTAATCTGGAGGGACTAAACAAACTGATTACTCTTTTGTCACAATAGATAAGTATGTAGGCTGGTGATAACCATTTCTACACGCATCAGGTGGTCATAACTCACCTTTAAAAACAGGCCTCTGGCATCCTGCAGCAGCTTTGAATGGGTTTAATAGGACTTTAAAATACTGCCTGGATGCACAGTGCGGCAATGAACATAAAGACGGTGCGCTTTGTCTTTTGTCCATGGGTTGAAAGCCGGCTGTAAATCCAAGAGCCAAGCTGTTAACAAGTGTGCAGCTAACATTCAGCGTCAATGTAACAGACTACAGAATCAGCATTGCTCTTAAATATAGGCTTGATTATCAGCTGCAGCCATTGCACCCTGCATAACAGATTGTTGACTCGTCTGCACTGAAAACACTTCACTGTATTACTCATTGACTGCACTTGTATAAAGGAAGCATGTTATCAGCAATGAGTGTGGTCTTTCTTTCAAGAGGCTATTGATCTGTTGCTTCCTGAGCAGTTCTCTGCACACTTAGAAGATCATAAAACAGTCATACAGCTCTGCTTGTACTTTGAAATCTCTTGGAAACAACACAGGAAATTATTCAAAGAAATAGTTTCTGTTTTGCTGGAAGTCCCTGTCAAATACAGTTTAGGCACCCGGCAAGGTTGTTATAGTTAATGAAATAACGAAAACAAGAGCTTAAAAAACATTTTAGTTAACTGAAAATAATGAGGCTTTAGAAAAAAAGGTTAATGACTTAAACTGTATTAGTGAGATTATAAAACTAAGATAAACTAAAAATGAGAGGAAAAACTTCGTTTTCATTTTTGTTGATTGATCTCATAGATGAATGATGTTGAACAGATATTGCTCTTTGTGAGCGTTATCAAACATCATCAAAGAGTCAAAGCCAACCTGAATAACGTCCAAAACTCTCAGCCTGCTGCCCCAACACGCCACAGCAAACAGGATAGCACTGGCCACCATAGACTAATAAAACATCCTCGGCCTCCTCCTACATATGTTAAAGGACCTCAGCCTCCTCAGGAAGTAGAGGCAGCTTAGACCCTTCTCATAGACCAGTCCAGAAATATGCTGTATGTGCTAACGAAGCAAATAATTATCACACTGTACTGACTGTACCCTTTGAAAAGGGCAGAGAATGAAGCACAGAGCTTAAGACTTATCTTGTACTCCTATCTCTTTTTTTCCATCTTAAAGTACATCTGTTAAAGTACATCTCTCTCTCTCTCTCTCTCTCTCTCTCTCTCTCTCTCTCTCTCTCTCTCTCTCTCTATATATATATATATATATATATATATATATATATATATATATGTATATATGTATATATGTATATATATATATATGTATATATATATATATATATATATATATATATATATATATATGTATATATATATATATATATATATATATGTATATATATATATATATATATGTATATATATATATATATATATATATATATATATATATATATATATATATATATGTATATATATATATGTGTGTGTGTGTGTGTGTATATATATATATATATATATATATATATATATATATATATATATATATATATATATATATATATATAATAAATTATTTTACTGTTATAGTTGGCTACTCTTGCTGAGTGCTTGCTGCCAGACACCTGAGAGCTTCTTCTCAGACGGCTGGACCACATTTGCTCTGAGGGAGGTGGCAGTTGAAACCCTCAGTGTGGCTTGAAGATGGACATCACTAAGTCTGGACCTTTTCTTTGATTTGTCTCCTTTCTTGCTCTCTGGAACACATTTTGTTGCATTGACAGCCCTTTCTTTAGCTGTGCAGTTCTTTGTGTCCATTCATCTCCCTGGTAGGGGAGAATGGGGTTAGCTGTCACATTCATTTTATCTCGCCACCAGAGAATACTGTCTCTCAAATTGTAGTATGGAAATTTATAGAACTAGGATCAGAGCTCACCTACATAGTCTTTTCTGCAGAAAGACAGTTGAACTTGAGGTGAGAGAACTTTTTGTGTTTTTCATGTCAAATTATAAATTTTTATGTCCACAATATTTTTCTTCTAGGCTTTTGCACAGTAAGTTTATGACATAGAAACTGTTAACCTTAAAACACGTGAAGGGAAAGCCATAGTTAAGAGTGTTATTAGCTAACTAATAGTTAGACAGTTGTCAGCCTTGATGCAAGCAAGAAATTCCAGTTGGGTTTGGTTGTCATACATATAGATGTTACATACAGTAGGTTGGTCTAAAGATGTGCTTCCTTTTAATATTCCTTGTTCATTTTGTGTAAAGATGCATCAAATTATGCATCTCTCAACTTTCCAGTGCAGTTAAACTTTCAAATTTAGTTCTGATTTTTTTTTCCTTTTTAAAGATTTCTCCTTTTAAAATAAAATTGTGACAAACAATCTCATAGTGTGTGACAATCATCCCTTTGATGGGGTGTGTCAAAGTGTCTATGAATTACCTCTTTGTTACAATGAGTAGGAAAATGAGAGGGATATACCTTTCAAGTTAACACCGTAAGATATATTTTAATGTATGAGTGACTATTGAAAGATATTTTGATGATGAGCAATTCAAACTAGAGTAAAAAAAAGTCAGTCAACTAACCCTATTCTCCTCTACTTTGTATAACACTCCACGTTTTGTTGAATAATCCTGCGTGAGGGTTTTATTCCCCTAAAACTCGACAGAAATAATCATTTTTCCACTTCTCCCAGAACATCAACCTTTCTTTTGGCATTTGAAAAAGACATCTTCATCAATGGATTGAGGACGTCGGCAGTGTGGCAAATATTTAGTTTTTCCACTTGTCATAATGCTGCATTCAAGCTCAACTCGGAAATCAGATGTTTCTTCCTCAGTCCTGACAGTGGTCCCTCTGGTCCCTCTGGTCCCTCTGGTACCTCTGGTACCTCTGGTACCTCTGGTACCTCTGGTATTGGTCAGCCTTCTAGAGGCCTGTTGGGGGCACAGCTATGGAGAACCCTTGGTGTTTGAGGCCCATCCTTCTAATATTAGATCCTTATGTAATGACCTCATAATTTCAGCAAGTCTTAAGATCTCGTGCTGTTTTTAGACTGGACCATTTTGAGCAGTTTACAGACCGATTCAGGGATTTCTCCAGTATTTTACTATTGAGCAGTTGGAAAATCTGCACAGGTTTATTTTGAACATTTCATCCGTGTTTAACATATGGGAAAACATAAACCCTCTCTTTCATGAGAAAGATAGTTAACTACTAACTGGTTGCAATTAAATGTGCCTCACTCGGTATGAAATGTTTAGCCATGTTTGATAAGTTGTTCTCATTTTTGACTGTTTTCTGAGTGTTTTCTTGACTTTGGACCAGCTTCCTGGTTAAGTTACATTTCAGTTCAGCCAAACCTTCTGGATCGTGTGATCAAGTGTACATTTTCAGTCAGTGTTTGTTGTCCTGCAGTAGTTTTCTCCTGGCAGAAAAAGTGAAGTTGTGTGATTTCACCATCAGCTGCTTCCCTCAATTAATGTCTCCATTTGACTCATTTTTATAGCTTCTGTCATCCTCTGTAAGATTAAGAAATATGAGGCTGATGGACTTCCAGACAACTGTGAGCACACCATTGTCAGTAAACAGGAAACATAATGACATTAGGCCTCAGGCTTATGTACTCCCACATAAATTTATACTTCTCTTTTTAAATTTATGAGCAGAATCAACCATCAGGAGGTAATTGTGTATTTTATGCTGCAGCAACAATTTCAAGGCCTGTTGGGCTCTCATAACAGTCATCATGGGTCTGGATGTAATCTGGGCTGGATTAATTTTTCAGGACAAAGGGAGCTTGTTTACAGTGACCACAAGAAAAACAAACCCTTAGAAAGAAAAAAATGACATTTGTTCAGAGTTTTCTTGATGAGATGTTTTTTGATTGTGTTTGACTTTGTTTTATCAGCAATAACTCAAGTTTAAGTCAAATTTAGCTCTTTAAAGGTAGTTAGCAAGTGATGATGAATTGTTTTCAGTAAGAATTTTCCTATTAGACTTAATTTGAGCCCCAAGCACCCTGTCAAGTTTCCTAAGAATAATGTCTTAATACAAGAAACTGAGCAAGTGCATTTTTCTTACCTCGGGGGCATATTTACTGTTAACAAGCAATTCAGGCTTCATTTTTGTCTTTTACATCTTGAAATCAGACATCATTCTGGACTGACAATAAACAAACACAACACACAATGTAAGTTTCAGTTCATACCAAAGAAAACAAACTGAACCCGACCTTTTCCTAAATCTTTCATGTTGATTCAGCAGTCTTAATTTAGCTGACATTTTGCCTCCTGCACTGAAATATTCACCTTCTCAGAGCTTGATTTGTGTTCAGTTTAGATGAAAATTGTGTTGCACAGAAGCATGCTCTGAATTCAGCCGTTGGTGATATAAAATCTTCAATGTGTCAATGATTTACCTTAAAGCTTCGTGTACTATTCAGCACACGTTTAGTCAGTGAGTCCCCTCAAGGCGTCATTAACAGGCCCAGTGACTGTGAGCCACACACTGAAGGACCTGTTTGACTGAACAAACTGAGAAATAAAATAAGAAACAAACAAACTAAGGAGCTCTCATCAACTGTCAATGTGAAGACAAACACAACTTACAGGTAATACATTACTTTGAGTTTCCTGTTGCTGTCGTTTGGATTAAAGATCTTTCAACATGAAGCAGACTCAACACATTCTTACCAGCAGAGATGACAGGAAAAGCACAGCAGGAAACGGCTGCTCTTTCCCCCACATAATGTAGACTCTTATCTCAGTGTGCAGCACCAACATGAAGACAACAAGACACATCAGTTTTGATAAAACAGTGTGGGAGCTTCAGACGTTGTTTGGTATGGATGGATTGAGATGAAGCTGAGGATTTACAGTTCAAATCTTTGCATTGCCAGATTATACTTAAGCGTGCCTCTCACCCATTAATAAGATCAGGACTTGGCGGGCCACCCTCCCAGAAGGGGATTACCCCTGGTTGTAGACTGAGGCGGTGTTTTAGATCTGATTAGCTCGTGTTTGCTTTTCCAGAAATGTTACGAAATAGGCTTAGATTGAGTTTTGTGAAAGGAATATTAGCGTGTGTGGATTGACAGTGTGTCAACAGTGACTGCTGGATTATTTGGTTGGTTTAACTGTAGACCAACAAGAAGTCAGACAAGTCCTGGAAACAATGAGAGGTTCTGAAAGTTAGTGCCACAGTTCAGACTTTTTATGTCATGAACTGCTAGTACAATCCACGTCATGAGTTGAATTCAGTGCAACTATTTCCAATAATAATAAACAAGTCAGCGATGGTGGTAGATTTCCAAGTTAGTGAGTAAGGATGCACAATATTATCAGCACGTTATTGATATCGGCTGATATTGGCTTAAAAATGAAATATCAGACATCAGCCAACACGCCAGTGTCTACCGATTTAATAAACCGATAAGATAATGTTCTGCTGCTTATTTGATTAAATGCCTGATCTCTGTGCCACGAACTGAAGCTGCTGTTAATGTTTTGTCTTTTTGTATTGTTTGCACATCACCTCCCTGTTACACATTGTTTGTAGCTCATGGAGTTGTGCAGTGTAGACAGATCCCACCTGTTTGTTTATGTTTAAGGACTGAAGCTTCATATATTTTTTGCACTTTTTGTGCTTTTGTTTGCACAGTGCAGATTGAGTCTTCCCATATTTGGCTCCTATTTTAAGTTAAATTTGAATTAAAGCAGCAGTTTGTAAGGTACATGACATGTAGCTGACTAATGGACACAGTGGACACGGACCATATGGCAACCTTCAGTCTTGAAATATGAAGCCAGAAATGTTAAAAACTGCAGTTCCTCAAGAGTCACCTTGAGGCTGGCGGCAGAAACATCTGAATCCACATAAACACCAAGCCAAAAAAGGTGATTTTACAGCAAAGGCAAATGCATCATGTACAGAAAGTGACTGGTATAAATAGCTGATGTGTCCATCAGGAAAAAATGTACAAGGGGTTAATTGTTTTTTAACTTTGGGCTTTTTTATGCCTTTATTTTTAGAGGATAGGACATTGGATAGAGGAAGGATAGTGTTTAAACTTGAAGTTATTAAACTTACGAGTTACCCTTTCCTGTCATTATGTAGAGGTGAGGAGCTCTTAGTTATTTAAATTAAAGGCAGTGTTGGTCTGATAATCAGATTTGGATACACTTCATGTTATTCTCGTTAAAATGCTCTTTATGTTTCGATGGCAATCAATGCATGATGTATTCTTAAAATAGAGCCCAAAATATCCGCTGTTTACAGCAGGAATAAACCCTAGGAAAACACCAGCCAATCCTAGCATTTGGCATCCAATTTGTTAAACCAATCAAATTGCATCCATTCTGCCGGCCCTTCTGCACGTACATTTCCACAGAGTGCACTAGCCTTGATTGAATGCGCACAACCAAGAGGGATCCAAGTGTTGGAGGGCGGGGCTAAACAGAGTCCTGAGAAGATGATACATTCAAATTCATGCTAGTTTTCCATGACTACCAACCCTGCCTTTAAAATAAAGAAAAATTAGACCGCAGTTAACCACAGAAACACATTGCGAAATTGTAATAATTTGTTGAATTATTTTAACTTAAATTCAAATTATTGCCATGAGGTTATATTTCATGATTCCTGGGTTCAGTTTTTTTAACTGTTTGTGATTACCCAAAAGGAAACTCAATGTGTGTTTACTGGACAAGTTTCACACCTAAATGTCTTCACTCTTTTTTTTTTGTTATGTCACATTTCATAACAGGCCTCTTTAGCAAGCACCCTCAACGGTTAGCTCCTGTTAGACAAACAAAACATTTCAGAGTCACTCTGAATCAAAGATGAAGCTGCAGCTTTGAATTAACACAGAAATAAATGTCTTGTTTCAATCATTTAGCATAACTGGGTTGCATGGAATACCTGCCTCACTCACAAACAAGCTAACAGGGTGGTTAGTTTTATTCATTGCTTAGCACTAAAGAGGAGAGAGGGTGTTTTTCTGTGACTTAGAGTAATTTTGACAATGGTGTTGCTCCTGCTAAGAGGAGCCAACAGGAGCTAAGAGGCTAAATCTGGTAGTTGTTGTTGAGTGCGCAGAGGCACGAGAGAGGCTGGGAGGTGAGAGGGCGGTGAAACACTGTCACTAAAACGACATGACCGATGGCAGTGTGAGAAAAAGCTTGACATTAAAAAAAGGCTAGACTTCTCAGAGAAAAAAAAAACTGTCTTTAGGATGAATGAAGAAGGGGAACAACACAAGAATGATTTCCTGTAGTTTCAGTTTTTTTAGAAATCGTTGCCTAAAAGTTTTTCATTTCTCTAATACTGAACTCTTTGGGGCTGATTTTAAGAGGATGCTGTTTAATTACTTTAAAGCCTCTGAAATCAAAACAAAGGATCTAAGCAAAGTCCCCTGCAAAGGATCTGCAGAGTTTCCCTTCAGGCATCATTCCCCCATAAAACACACATCACATGTGAACACTCACTGCTCAGTGTTTGCTAACGGTAAAAATCCTCTTAAAAGACCCACAGAAGCACATTTGAGAGCGCTGGCAAACATTTCTTATACATACATATAAAAAGTGTTTTTCAGAGATCTTTACTCCTCTAAAATGAACTAAATATTAAAACTCCAAGGCTCTGATATTTGATCTCCACAGGCTTGTTAATGTTTGCATGCGTTTGAAAGTTCAGCCATGCATATTTAATTTCTCATGCCTTGTCCTGAAGCACGTGTTTGTTGTCAAACTGTGAAAAACAAACTTTCGGCTTTTGTTCACGCTGCAGGTTAATGCGAGCTGATAGCTACACAGCAGAGCAATCCCTCAGATATATCCCCAGGCCAGCGTGCGCTTGTACAACAGATCCAAAGTAAATTGCTTTCCTGTAATGTTTTCTGTGGCCGCTGCCTTCCGGGCAAACCGACTTTTTCTTGTGTCACTCTGCGTTTTGAGGTAATCCATGTTTGCAGTTCGCTCCAGGCCTGAGTGGTCACATCGAGCAAAGAAGAGATGTAGTTTGAACCCTCTTTAACGTTGCTTTGTTTGCATGACACAGCTACATATTAAACCAATTCACAGCTTCAAGACAAGTGAAAGTTGTTCATATTTTAACACTTTTAGTGAATCATTTGTGAATCTGTTTCAGATTTAACTGGGATTCCTGAAGTTTGTCTCGTAGTCTTATCTTAATGTTTTCAAAATAAGCTCAGTGACACTCAGCTGATCTGATTAGGCTCTAACACACCAAGGTTTATTCATTTCATATGTTACTCTGCTGGCTAATAAACATTGATTATTTCTCTTTCTTCATCTCAAATGCATTCTTGAGATGATTGTTCGAATAAACGAGGCAATAAAACACATCGGTGCCAATATGCGGCAGCCATTCTAGTGACTTTAAATACTCCTCCTACATGAGGATTGTTCGGCTGGTCTCTTGGGTCCCATGTTAACTCTGTTCTGTTTTCTTATTAGATCCACTTTAAAGTTCCCTGGGACTCTGTTCCAGGTTCATGCTCTTATTGTTTAATAAAAACTTGTTGTAGCTACTTGATCCTTTTTCTGTACTTACAGAAGTGATTGCTTGAAGCTGTCAAAATATTCAAGCTGTTTCTTTATGAAAAAAAAAAAACTCAGTTTAATTTGATTTCTCTTTTTTTTTCTTCTAACAGATCTTCCTGCTGGCCTGCCCACCATGCAAAACAGCAATGATTGTATTCAGGTGAGTAGATTCATCCACACCATGTTTATATTCAATGACATAAGACTGTATATGTGATAATATTTAAAGATGAAAGAGTTGACTGAACTCACCATGCAACAGTCTCACATCTCAACTCTTTGTGCTCAAGCTTTGGAGCAGAAATTAACTCAAAAAATGTAACTTGTGATGCTTTTGTTTTGCGTTGTTAACTGCTGTATGCCAAAATTACTTCATTTCCTGTTTGGAAACAAATAGAGGTGCACTGATTGGATTCATCCCATTTTTAGCCTATTCATCCCAAGCACAGACTGTATATAGAATGGACAAAGTGGCTCCGTCTTTTACCATTGTACAGTTTTGAAGCCAAAAAACCTCTGTCATGGGAGCTGCCATTGGCCGCCATTGTACAGCCAGAGTCTGCGCTGTAGAGACTTATGAGGCACTCTATTTTTTTTATTTAGACCATCTAATCTCATCTTAACTCTCCCTCCTAATGTATTTTAATATTCCCTAAAAATCTACACAAGAATGTCAGCTGTCAATCATCGTTAAACGAGACGTAAAACCCCGTTTTTAATCTCTAATAATTAATAAATAAGAAACATTTTAGAAAAAAGGGGACCTGAACCCAAAGCAGCCCAATAATATCTAAATATCACCACAGCATACAGATGTGAGAAACGTTTCTACGAGGTGTAGCCTAAAAAATTTTTTAAAGTTTGACCACATCCCATCTGGAATGAATAGAGAGGTGGAGTTTTTGTCTTGTACTGCAGCCAGCCACCAGAGAGGGCAGTTTTTGTGGCGACCTCAGTTTGAGCTCAGTGAGATGACGTCCATTTTTTTTTTTTACAGTCTATTATCCTAAGCAACAACCCCTGATCTAAAGATATGAAGCCAATTCAGAATTGCTAAAAACTGCAACAATTAATTGATTTTATCAATTAATTTCATTGATCAATATGTTTGCATGCCTTTACTCAGCTTCAGACATAAGGGACATAGTTTCATTGAAAAAAAGAAGGGTATACGACAACAGACAGCGCCCTCTGCCATCCGAAATGAGACACCGTGATTAAATTTTTATCTCTCAGTTTAGATCATGTGTACCAATTGTCATCTGTCCAATGAAGAGCTGTTGCATCCCAAGTGATGTTGCTCTGCATGGCCTGACTCAGGCTGTTATAAAATGTAATACAAAATAATTAGGCAGACCAAATTTAGCCACAGGTTTAATTGTCATGTAAAAGCAATCAGCACTTTCCCTGTTATTACTTGTTGGCTCCTGGGGCGTAAAGTGGGTTTCTGTACTGATTTTATTGTAATGAATTTGTTGTGTTTATAGTCTTCTGTCCTGTTAACCGGTTCTGGTCTTGATGGCTAATTAATCTGGAGAATGTCCTTGTTTGTGCCCCGGGGGAACACAAAGATGCATTCAGTCAGGAACAGGCAGGGTCACTTTGTGGCACCCATGGGAGTCACGATGGCTGGCTGCAACTGTGAGGGCGACAGTTAAATCAAGGTGTGTCCCACCTGGAAGGATCATAAAGTTTATGAAGCTTTATGTGGGACATAAAACAAGTTTCTCATCTAAAACTAAATACAGACTCAAAATACTCGGAAGTCTACCATTTAGGTATCAGGACCGGAGGCTGTTTTATACATGTTTCATTGAATTCTTCCCTGGATTAATACAGCTACATTTGTGATGTGCGTAACTGTGAATTATTACTTAAATTACCAAAAATACAAGGTCATTCTGGACTTAGAAACTGAGAGCTTTAAATTTCTGTTCTGTCGTCGTCAGCTTGAGTTTAATGGTGACAGAAAGAGCGATTCAGTCCCTTCTCGAGCAGCTGCTTCATACAAACAGCCGATGAAACTGTGTCTTCATCTGTTTTCAATATGAGCGCTGTTCAGTGAGAAAGCTGGTCAATAATTTGCCCTTTAGCAGCCACGTGTTCCTGTGTGAGTTTTGTAACTGGTTTTAAAACAGAATTAGATCAACATTGACACGTCAAAAGAACACTCAAGAATAAGCAAGAAGATTGTTACTTTCTGTATTGTAATTTTGAATGTCTGTAAGCACAGGGAGAGCGTAGCTGTGAAAAATTCTTACTGGTAATTGATATGCTGACAGAATATAAAAGTGTGGTTTCTCAAAAACATGGAAAAATCTAATATCTAGGTCTCATTTCAAATGACACTGGCACCCTACCGATAATAAAGGAGCCTCATGTTTGTCAGTGGCTGCTAATGATCAGTATTTGTGTTGAACCTCATCGTGCATGAAGCAGATTTGTCCCGAAAAAGTGATGGGAGGCCCCTGGAGTGACAGCCCGGCTCATGTGAGCAGACGCTTCCTCAGCACTGCTGTGTTTCCAGTGACCTTCACCGTCACAACAGTTTCTTTGGCTCATTTGACAAAACAAACGGTCGGAGGAGATAGATGTAGATCCTCACTCTGACACAGGAGCTCCTGGTTTTACTCACCCTGCAGCTCTTAAAATAATTGTTGGTTTAAAGAAACATCGTTCCTCATGTTTACCGAACGAGCGTCACGCTCCCTGTGTCTGCAGGATCAGACAGGCTGTGTGTGTGCTGAATGGAGAGTGAGCTGGAAGGAGCTGAAGAGCCAGGACTGACTCAGGACTGGGTTTCAAATGAAACTAACCAGTTCTTGAGCCAGACGGCTACACTGACAATGCCCCTTATTATAAGCTCATATAAGCTCATAAACGTTCAGCATCACTCTATATATTTCATAACATATGATACTTTTGTAACCCATTTATATGGAAATGAACACAATGGCACATTTAGAGACATCCTCATGTAGTTTGTCCAACAGCAGAGCACCCGGTGACTCCATGGTTTAACTCATTATGGCTGACCGCACACTGGTCCACACTTGGATTGGTTGGGCAGCCTTTTGAAAACCTTGGGAGCAGAATAAAGGCCACTGAAGAAAAAATGTTTTAAAAAAATGTTCCTTTTTTTCCTTGGAATTCTCGCATAAATCTCAGACATATAAGAATCAGAATCAGAATCATGTTTATTGCCAAGTAGGTTTTCACACATACAAGGAATTTGTTCTGGTGTTCTTGGTGTAGAAATACAAACATGTAATTGAAAATGAGAATAAGAATAAAATTAAAGATTAAAAATTAGAATAAGTTGCATGCATCACTTAGTATAAATACTGAAGTAAAAAATATAAAGCATGATAAAAATAAAATAAAAGGTTTTTTTTTAGAAAAAGAGACTTAAAAGATGATACAGTAGGATACGAAAGAGAGATGGGTATTCAGATTGACACAGTATATACAGTTATTTGCAGTGACCATTATGTACAGTTGAATGCCATACTTTTATATTTTCTCATAGATTCAAGTCAAAGTTGTGATGTTAAAGACAGAATTATGATTCACAATCTCAGAACTCAGTGATTAAAGTCAGAATTCTGAAGAATTTTAAGTCCTTAAAAAAACTGACCCATCAAAAAATAGCCAGGAAATGCTAATATTTTTTTTTTGGAACTGAGATTATTATTATTGTTGTTCATCATTATTGTGTTATAAGAAATCCACAAAGTATATTGCTATATCATTGTTTATGATATATCTGTTGTATCATATTTGAAAAATTGGGTGGCAACTGTTTAAGTAAAGTTTTTTAGTAAATATGCATATGTTTAGTGCAGAATATACTTAATTTTAAAAATGAGTAACAAGTTAGACGTTTGTCTTACCACAACTTCCTGAAAATTGTCAATGATTTTCCTTAAAGGAAAGTGTGTGGATTATTTCCATGAGAGCAGTCTTATTTTGAAAAGGGCCAAAATACAACTTCAGCTGACTGTAGTAGAATGATAATTCTCAAAGGTGACTGTTTCAATTCCGGATTGCTCTTATTCCATTTTGAATCTGTGTTTTCAGAACAGCTTGGTTTCAATGCACTGATGTCTGAATGTATTTGCTGTATTTATTGTGTAACTGTTTGCTGAAACTGTCTGCTGCTGCCATGCCAGGTCCCTCTTAAAAAAGGAGATTTCAAATCTCTGGCTTTTATCTGGTTAAATAAAGGATATAATAATAAAAGGCAAAGGCGAAGAATACATTTTTAAAGGTTTTTAATGAAAATATTGTGTTGATGAGCTAGAGGTCACTGAAACTTATGTGTCAAATATGATGTCTGCCAATAAAGGGTTAAATTCTCACCTTTTCTTTTAGAATTCAATGATAAAGTTCTAAGTAAAAAAAATCGGAATTTTCTCTTAATTCTCACATGACATCATGACTCTTGCGTTATCTTTTCGAATTCATAGATTAAACTCAAAATTCTGGGGTAAAAGACAGAATCATGATTTTCAGTCTTGTATTTCAGTAATTAAAGTCCAAATTCAGACTTTCACTCCCAGGATCCTGAGTTAAAATTCAGAATTTATGCTTTTTTTCTAATTTTAATCTCAGTCTCAGAAAAGAGAATCGGACTATAGTTTTCTACTCTGACTTTATCCTTTTTTTTTTCTCTCAGAGGCCCAAATCTTTTCCTGTTCCTCTGAGAAGTCATAACGAAGCAAAATTAGCCCAAGAAAGTTGGCGGACTCTAAACTTTACCAGAACTATCGCAGCATCAGTCCTGGTTTCTGTTTGTGGTTTTTGTCGTAATGTGCATCAGTTTCTTAGCAAGCTGTGACCATGTGCATGAAAACAGTCCATGTGGAGAGAAGGCAGCATCACTCTTCATCAGTCCTGGAACCCACAGCCCGACGTGTCAGGATTTTTAGCTTCCATATCTGAATAGATATATGTTTGTAAGTGCAGCTGAAAGCCATGAGTTGTTCAACTTCTGGCTGCTCTCAGAGGTTACATCTTCTTTAGGCGAAATTCCAAGTCAGTTAAAAACATACAGTGATTTCATCACTGATAATTGGATGTAAAGTTTCAACACGTGTAAAGGAGAATTTTCCCTGAACAGACCATGACCTGAGCTCCCCGTATCAAACCTTCCACTTGGATGTGATGCTGTCTGCAAATGAAAGACAGATGCTACTAACAGCATCAGGGAGGAGTCTGATTGATTTTCAGCTACATAAAACATCACCGTTGCTTTCAACCACCTGCTCCTCTGTGCTGATTTCAGCTCTAAAATATTCAAACTTATCTGTTAATGAAACAAAGACATGTGCCGTGTGGAATCAGAGATGGGTTCCTGTGAGGCTCCCACAGATTTGAGTTTTATCTTTTAGTCAGATTGCATGTTTATTCCATGTTGCTGATATTATTTTATTCCCTGCTTGTGTTTCCAGGCTGCAGGTCCACATGTTGAACGGAGCTTTACTGGCTTTAATGTTCCCTGTAGTCAACACCAGACTGGTGAGTAAAACCTGTGTGCTCGTCTCCTGTGTCTGAAGTAGGTAAGAAGGAGATGTTCAATTTGAATTTTATATTAATATGATGTTCAAATGTAGTTTGAATCTGAAGAAAAATTTGCACAGTGGGAAGACAGAATTTTTGGCGAAGTGTCAGAAAGAACTTGATCATTGATGGGAATCGGCTGTTTTAGTGCAGGAAATCAGTTCAGCCTGCTTGAAACACTTCCACTGCAGACGGAGAGCAGATGCAGCAGATAATGCACTTAGTTTAAATTCAATTTTTCTGAAATGACATCAGGATGTGACTGTTTGAAATTTGTCTAGCTTTAACAGAGTAAGTTTTCCTTCCACAGCCCTGGTTTCCGTGTTAGATAAAGAACCGGTTCTCTCCAACAAGGAAAGTACTGTACGTCCTCCACGGCTCTGTTCGAGTGTGAGGTTACCGGTCAAAATACAGGCTGCAGTGTAGATAATACCAGCACATAAACCAGACATGAAAAATGATACCAAGAAGTAAAAAAAAAAAAAACAACTGGATTCAACTCAAGTAAAAGTTTACCAGTACATCTTATCAGAGTTAGATTTACGATTATTTAAGAACTTTTCCTGCATTTCATGATTTGGGACATAGACGTTATGTTTGGATACACAGGTGAAGGGAAATCAGCTCACGTCAATCAGTGGTTCCTAAGGTGGCGTCTGGAAACACTGATAAAGAGGGTTGTGAAATGCCTTCCAAAGCTGAAAACTATCTAAAATTGCATATTTCATCCATTATTGCAAAAACGTAAACAATATTCTGAATTAAAATGTTTATGAAAACATGCAAACAGAAATTGTTTAATCTGTTTTCCACATTTCTTTGTTACCATAAGACCCCCAAGGTGACTGAAGGTTAGATTATGGTTTCCACACTAACGTGAGGCACAGAAATGAAACATGCAGAATGGGTATAAGAGATAGCATGTGGCTTTTATACCTTTTTAAGTTATTTTTGGGCTTTTTATGCTTTTAATGGGAGAGGATAGGACAGTGGATAGAGTAGGAAAGAGTGAGTGTGGGGAGTGACAGGGGGGAAAGTTGACACTGGCTGGACTTGAACCCAGGCTGTCTGCTCAAGGGCTTTCGCCATATGGCGCACGACCTAAACCACTGGCTACCTGCACCACAAGCTTACTTTTGAACACTAAGCTGGCATCTATTGTACAGTACAAAACTAGAGTAGAAGAAATTTGCATTTGTTTACAACATTATACTTTATACATAAAGTATAATTGATTGATTGATTTACATACAAGTGTGTAATGTTTTTGTTTTCCAGCAGGGACGTAGTGCTTTTATTAAAGATAATTTATTAGAGACCGTGTTTATATCACCTGAGGCAAAAACAGATGAGAGTGTGGATAGATATTTAATCACGCATCTATACAACAACTTTGCACTCGCTAACAATCTGTTACATCTGTAAAAAAGTGCTTTAAAAAACATGCACTTCATAAACTTTTACAAACCATTTTTGTTCCTGAAAAACACAGATCCCTAACTTGATTGTTGACGAACTCTTTTAACATTTGATTAATTTTGATTTGATTTGATAAATGGAAACATTAATAATGGAGACTTCCAGTCATGCAGCATGTTCAGGCTACAGTCACCTCAGCCCACTAATGCTGGTTTGTGCAACCGAGCGACGCCCTTACAGGGTGCAGGAAGCTCTCTGTTTACACTGTGTTGGAGAGCACAAGTTTAAGACTAAACACAAATGTTCCTGAAAATGTTGAGCGACTTCTTTTTTTTTGTCTCTTCTTAAAAAAACCCAAAATATTCAAGTAATTCTGCACTGAATCTGTGCTAACAGAAGGCATGAAGCCGCCTGTGTGTCGATGTTTTTGCGTGATATGACAGGAAGTGCTGAAACAGATCATTTTCTCCACAGCTTCCATTCGAGAAGGAGATCTACTACATCCAGCACTTCATGCTGTATCTGGTGCCTCTTTACCTTTTCAGGAAAGGAGGTAGGTGTTGTTCTTCAGTCATCACACATTTACACCTTTGATGAAATACCTTTCACATGCCAGGATGTGTGTGCTGCTTGGACGGACTCCTGTTTAGTTGATGCCGTCTGCTCAGACGTGGTGCTTCCCTCTGCTGACGTCAGCTGCATATTATCTGTTTATGCTAAACAAACGCCTGCAGATTCTTGTTTAATAACACCTGCATTCTTCTCCACCGTCTGCTGCGAAGATTAGCAATCATCCGACGAGCAAATGGGAAAGTTCTCAATGTTTAGTCAGTCTCAAAGGTCAAAAGACTTCTTCGTATGTCAGGAGGGATCCCGCTCTCACTGCGGGTATAACAGGAGGAGGCAGAGCAGCGATCCTGCTGTTTTAAATATACCAACTCTGCTGTGTTTCACCCTTTAGTGCAGAGTTCAGCTGCACAAACCAAATTATGCAGCCGAGAGTTGCTCTTAAGAGTAAAGAGAGTCACCTCAGGTCAAGTGCACAGAGCGGCTCACAGCTGGAGATTCATGGAAATGCATGAAAGAATAAACCACCCTCTCAGATGATGCTTTTGCTTTTCATTTTTAAAACTTGTTTCAGTGATTTACTTCTGTCTGTTGATTTTTAATTAGTTGCTTTTGGTGCTGAAAGAACTTGTCTGAACAAAAGTTAAATAAAAAATGAGACTGAGGTAGGGCTTGAATGTACAAGACAAACCTCAAACTGAGTGAGAGCAAACAAAACACACTCAAAAATAATACCTTTATAACAAGTAAATGTTTTCCATTGTTCTCTATCTCGGTCATTTCCACCTTAAAACAGACTGAAGTGATAAGTTTATTTGAAAGAGCGCCTCAAGTCCTGCACTTTTCAATAGTTATGAAACCGTTCCTTTCTTTGTGTTTTTGTAAATGTTAAAACACAGGCAGCCTTCTAAAGAAGTATGTTTCATTATTAGCTAGGTAAATATGGAATGGAATTGCAATTGTTCCCCTGATTATCAAGGGTGTAGCACAGAAATTAAACCTCTGCCTGCGGCCTGCATCATTGTTCTCGTGTAACGTCACACTGCTGCCACACAAAAGGGAAAATTCATTGTTCCTGTTAACCTGTTAGAAGGACTGCACAGTAAATGCCTCCTCCCGGTATTTCTCCAACACATGCCAGCAGTGAGGAAACGGGAAAAGCCAGTTTGGTACCACATCCTGTTACTGGGTTTGCTGTGGTTGCAGGGTGTTAGTCTGGGGACGACAGAGGGGGGAATGGGAATGGCATTCCAGTTGGCACATAGGAAGCATTCCTTTTGCCTGATCTTGCTTTTACTCGCACAATGCTTCCATGTTTAAAGAGTGTTTCTCTCTGCAGGTGTGTACAAGCCAGAGCCTCTAGGGGACATGGGGTGGGCGCTGCTCTCCACTGGCATCCTGTTCCTCTATCACTTTGTGTTTTTGCAGCTGCTCGGCCTGGTAAGACAGAGCCCCCTGCTGGGCGTATTGAGATACTTCACTTAGGAAAGAACATACCGTCCACGCCATTATTTCCTGGCAGAGTGATGGATTATTTACTCACATTAAGACGTGATCGGGAATATTTCGGTATAAGGAGCTTCAGTCATCGTGGGCTCTTGCTTGTGTGTGTGACACAGTCAGGGAGATCTTTCTCACGTCTACAGAGACTCCAGCCTGGACTGAAAAGGTGTTAGCTGAGGCTGTATTTCATTACACACCCATGTAACACTACAACATGAGAACAGTTATATATAGGTGATGTCAGGGCAAGATGACCTTCTTTTCAAGACTAATGTTCAGAGAAGAACTTTTGAGAAGAAAATCATATTTTTTAAAAATAACAGTCATAATGAAACAAATGCCAAATGAAACACGTTGAGGAAAATGTGTTCTTCTTTTAATAATAACAATAAATAGATTTGTGAAGCAGACAGACAAGCAAAAGCTTTCAAAAGAGCAAAGCATTAAAAGAAATTTAAGCACAAAAGACAAATGAGGTTAACTTAACTGAAGTATGAAGGGAAAAACATTAAAGCCGATATTAATAATAATAATGAGAAGAAGAAAAAGAAGACAAATAATGAATTCAATCATTAATGCAATGAATAAAGTGAATGATGTGATAAGAAGAGAAAAAGACATCACATGAATGCAAGTCTATAAAAGAAGAAATTGAAAAGTTGTCACTGAATCTGCAAATTTAACACCTTAGAAATAAAATCATTCACCTGAACAGTGTAGAATTAAAGATGTCTTCATTCAAGAAACATTAACATTACATTTTTCTTACTTCATTTCATTAAGCAATTCAGGCCTATTTTTCTTTCTTTTAATTTCTTTTTTTCCAACATTCCTTTTATTTGATTTTTGGCACTTAATCACAAAACGTTTTTCCACTTGTTACAATGATTGTTTGCATCCTGGCAATTCATGTTACTAACAGAAATAATAAAGTTGGTCACAATGATGATAACAGAGACTCATAAAACTGAAGAGCAACCAATACAAAAAATAAGTAAGTAAATAAAAAAACAAACGAATAAACAAATAAATAAGCAATGAGACTAGTAAATAATAAATACCTGATATATAAAAAAGAAACAAATGAAAGGAATAAGAGCAAAAACCACAATCATCATGAGAAATATACGTAAACATTCATATATACCGGTAAATATACATAAACAAATACTTACATACATAACCCAACCGAGAGGCATACATATACATACATTAATAAAATAAAAATGAAAAACATAAGTAAATAAATGATAAGCTAACAAAATAAATAAAAAATAATAATGGAATAATAAATAAATGAATGCAAACAGCTTGAAAAGAATAACAAGATGCATGATGACATGAATAACATAACAAGATGAAAAAATTCTTTTAATTCCTTGAGTCAAAACATTTCTCTGGACTTATCAGGTGAATGCTGCTTATTCTATATCTGCAAAGATGTTTTTATTAGAAATAAGACCTCAACATTCGCTCTTATTTAGTATTTTGCAGTGTAGGCGTCTGATGAGATGACCAACAGCACAATGAAGAAACATAGTTTTTCTTTTTTGATACGTGATGAGAGTTTGAGTCCAGAACCACTATTTACACGTGTGCACAGTAAAATTCAGCAGAGATGTAAGAGCGACTGCTTTAACCACAGAACTTCCTCACAGGAGGTTTAATATCTCAAATGTTAAACTGACCTTCAGCTTATTTCCAGATCCATGGTCTTGTAACGTTTTAATGATTCACTTTAGACATAGACTCAGGTGTGAGCTGCAAACTTTGAAGTCGATGTTGTTAAGTGCCTTTTGAAGAGTCTGCAATTGACGCTTGCCAAGTAAGATCTCCGCCTCGTCTCTTATTTTTTTAAATGATTTTTGAGGACTTGAACTCTCATTACCACAGCCTTTTACATCAAAGTGAGTATCCTGCTTTGTGACACCGGCTATTATTCTGTTCAGTCTTTGTGCAAAGTGGAAATTAGAGACAGTAGCAAGAATGAGTCATATTGAGTTGAAAAGAAATTAGAGTCATAAAACAGCAAAAGTTTAAGAGCATGTTCCTGGAAATTAACTGAAGAATAAAAAGAAAAAAATGAAATGACTATTGGAAAATAATTTGGGATTTACTGAGAGTCAGTTCATCTGTTGAACCACACGTTTGGGTTTACAGTAAGGTTTTAAATTTTGAAACAGAAATAACAATTTTTCTATGAAAATAAAAAGAGAAATAAAAAATATTTATTCATGCTTGTGATAGTATGTCATTTATATATATATATATATATATATATATATATATATATATATATATATATATATATATATATATATATATATATATATATACATACATATATATATATATATACATACATACATACATATATTTATATATTTATATATTTATTCAAACAATAAGTTAAATTAGTTGGTATGGCTCTGTTCTGTGAGCTCACTGCCCTTCCACAGGTATATGTGGAATGCCAAAACCAGACTTTAGGAGAGCACATCTCCCCTCTCTTTCGTGTACATACATGATAAGCTAAGGCAGGGAGTTGTTGGCAGCTGATGTTCTGGAGCCTGCCTGAACACCATTATCATTTTATTTTTTTTATCAGACGCTATGGCAGGTGTCACAGTAGGAGACATTTCAAAGGGACATCATTGGTGATTTTTGAAGACAGAAAGATCACATATCATCTAAAAGGCACCAAAAGGGTCTTAACTAAGTATTGGAGTGATATATTAATCAACTTACTGATGAGAAGGTCAATAAAAAGCTTCCGTTACAAGACAAAACTTACAGGTACCAGTGCAAACGTGATAAATCGTATCTGGTTACCATCAGCATCTCAGACAACAAGAAAGAGGATCAGCATTGATGATGCATTGAAAAATATAACGACGTTTTTACCATCTTTACCAAGCCTGTCTCTGTTAGTTTGAGCTACAGTATTTACACTGAATAATTCAGCAGAATGTTTGTCAACCTTTGTTATCTGGGCAATTACAGATAAGCTAATGAAGCTAAGCTCCAGAAGCTAATGTTAGTTTAACTAGAGCCCTTTGGACAACAGCTGACAATGATGGAGGATCACAGAAGAACTAAAACTAGAATAAAACAGACCAATGAACTCCCAACAAACAAAGACACATGATGAACAAAGCAGCTAGGAGCTAACGTTAGGCTAACATTAGCTAACGTTACAGAAAATCCCAAACTGTCAGACTGCTGTGGTGGTTCTAGTGTTAAAGATAATTTTATATTTCTTTCCAGCAAAGTGACAATATGTTGCCTAGAATACGATGATGACTTACCTTAGAACAGACGTAAACATCCTTGTTAATTTTATTTATTTTGAGTTGATGTTGTGTCTACCAAACAACTTTATCCAAAGGAGACATTTTTCTCGGTTGAGATGTGGCTTAAGGAATGGGAAAAAAATGCACTCCGTCGCCGAGCCTCTTGGGATACCTTGTGTTAGAGTTGCCCTAACCCCATGAACACCATGAGTCAATTATCAAGCTTAAAATCTCAGAAGAACCTCATAAAACCAAACAAAAACTGACTCTGTAATGCATTTCAATAGATGTCCAGGCATAGAACATCCAAGTGTAGGGGATTGCTTTAAGCACTGTGATTGGCTCATCACATTTGAGGGCGGGACTTAGCCATATGTCGATTAGGTTTTATTGATTAAAACCTAATATTTATTGCAAAAAGGGGATGATGTTACTGAAGTGAATGAACCTTTAGTGAGTAAGTAGTTGTCCCTCAGTGCTAGGGAGACAGATAATGAGAAAAGCAGAAGTTATCAACAACTAAAGCTGCGTGATGATTGTTGTCGTAACGAAACAGTCGTGATAGCTGCAGACACACGATACTAATGTCATACAGCTGAGAGAAGTGTGGTGTCATAGCATGTCTTGTTTAAATTTTGTAAACTCAAAGGTCATGTAAAGAAGGGCTGCATGACTAAAACAGCGTCTGCTCGTGTTTCATGATAAAGATTAATTCCTGTCCCAGCCCAGATGAGAGATAATGGCAACAAGGAAAAAAGCAGCAATTATTCATTTCACAATGTAATTATTTATCTTTATTTCTGTTTGTCACATTGTGCTCACCAAACTGTCTCTCCTCCAGCTGACGGAGGTCAACCTGAACAACATGCTCTGCCCGGCCGTGTCCGACCCCTTCTACGGCCCGTGGTACCGGGTGTGGGCGACGGGCCACCAGACCCTGCTGACCCTTATTCACGGAAAGGTCCTCACACTCCTCTCCCAGCACACGGGCACAGCCTGCAGATATGTGCTGGACACGCTGCGACTGCGCAGCAAGAAAGTCGACTGAATGTCCCGTTGGGAGACTCACATGGACAGACCACGCCTTTCATTCTGAATGCCTGCTCTTTTTTTAAAATCAATATTTTAAAGCATCTTTTAAGATCACTTTTACTGAAACAAGTGAGCATTTCAGGGTCAGTGAATCAACGTGTCATTTCCTAGTGTTGTAGTCGGCTTGCATGCAAAACACACACATACACACTCCTACACTCACACACACTAGGCATTGTAAGGCTGGTAGGTAGCATGGTGAGGGAACGATGTTTGTTTTCTTATTTTGGAAATTATTTCCAGAAGCGAATATTGGAAGGTTTCTCAAGATGCCTTTTTGTAAATGTAAAACTTTGAGTACAGACTCTGAGGTCTGTCAGATGTCACTGCTGATCCACAGTTGTTACACGTTCAGTTCTTTACATGTGATCATATGTCTGTGGATTAAGCTGCCATTTTACTCGTCTCAAGTGCGTCTTGAATGTGAGCTGTTCTTGCTTGTTGATAGCTGCGTTTTTTTTTGTTTGACATGTATGATCACCTCTTTGGTGTCGTCATGACTGAAAACGTGTTTATGGCGTCCTTCTGTTCTCACCTCTGTGTAAGTGGCCTCTTTGTCGCCTCCAGCCCTCTCGGATCATTCCAGGTGTGATAATCAGGGGACATGAAGGTGTTTTACATGCTGAAATTTGAAAGTGATGAATGAGGATCTACACTGGGATGTTATTATTACCTCTGCCGTGAGGTTCTGTTTGTGTGATGTTATTCTGTTGCATCATAGGACCATATTCAGTGTATAAACAGCTTAAAGCATGGTTGGGATGACTGTGAGGATCGATTTTGAAAACTTTTGTATCTTGGCTGGAAACACATCATGAAACTTGAAACAGTTGCCTGATCGTCACATGATTCCTGACTTCACTCCACCGCACTCTCACAGTGTCAGTTTTGTGTAAGAAGAGCATCAGATGATCTGCATGAGGTCACTTTGGGTCATTTATTGACAACCCAATCAAAAGGAAGTATTAGCTAGCGTTAGTGACGGGGAATATTTCAGACATGGTCTTTATCATTTCAAGTGCGAGGGCGGTGTGTGTTAATGTAGCATATACTGTACTTCACTGTTAAGAAGGGACAAGACACTTTTGTATTTCTGTGGGTTTGAGTGTATGTGTTGACAATAAAAGTGATTTAAGTTGACCACATTGTGCGTTTGCTTACTTTTATTCTTCCCCAACCAGGTTCAGCAAGTATTTAAAATAGTTGTTGAGTTAGAGATTCTGCCCATTTAACTCCTTTTATTTTTACTTTAAACTGAAACACTGGCTGCTGTGGCTCTGTGTGAGCAGCACAACATGGAGAAAAAACACATTATGAACATTACAACATACATGACGAGATCAATATTATCCTCATTGTCTTCAGAACTGCCTTAATCCTTCATGGCATAGATTCAACAAAGTACTGGAAACATTCCTCAGAGAGTTTGGTCCATATTGACATGATAGCATCACACAGTTGCTGCAGATTTGTCGGCTGCACATCCATGATGCGAATCTCCTGTTCCACCACATCCCAAAGGTGCTCTAGTGGATTGAGATCTGGTGACTGTGGAGGCCATTTGAGTACAGTGAACTTATTGTCATGTTCAAGAAACCAGTCTGAGATGATTCCAGCTTTATGACATGGCGCTTTATCCTGCTGGAAGTAGCCATCAGAAGATGGGTACACTGTGGTCATAAAGGGATGGACATGGTCAGCAACAATACTCAGGTAGGCTGTGGCATTGGTGGCTCACTTGGTTCTAAGGGGCCACCTGAGTTGCTGCCATGTTATTGGCTGATTAGAAATTTGTGTTAATGAGCAGCTGGACAGGTGTGCCTAATTAAGTGGCCGTGAGCGTATATTATTTGTCACAATGGTGTCACATTTACTAAGGTAGATATAGATACCATAGTTATTATAGTCAATGAAAACTAATGAAACAACAAAAATGAGAGGCGAAAAATATTTTCTTTAACGAAATGAAAACAAAAATGAAACTCCACAAAAAAGAACTAACATGAACTATATTTTGAGTTCACAAAAATGTCTCTAGTTTTAGTCTTTGTAAATCTATCATATTGATAAACTCTTTATTTCATTTTCTTTTTTACCATCCATCCCGTACCAGACAGAAAAACACTAAGTGACACATTTTACTTTTTATGTGAATGGTTGACCATCTGTCCTTTGTGAATTCACTTTGAAATTGTTGAAGAAAGGTAGTCACCATGTTGGACATACTGATTAACTTTTCATCCGTCTGGATTATTTTGAAGACACGAGGTCAAAGTGGGCTTCATATTTCTTTGGTAATGCAGAACAGGAGCTTTCTGTGCTGCCTTAATGGTTTCGATTTTTAAGACTGGAGATTCCTCTTGGGTAAAAACAATGCAGTGGGTAATAAAATATCATATATATAATTTTAATAAATGATATTAAACCCAAGAGCATAAATGTGCTTCTTTTCCAGAATTTTAATTAATTTTCCAAATTAAAATGACTGAAAAGTTTTTTTTCCTACCATCAACGAGGGGGCTGAAACGCTTATATCCAAAATGATTAAACTTTGTCTTGACTATCCCATCCTTTAGGCCCACTTCTAACAAGAAGGGATACCAGGTTGCTTCCTGACTCATAAAAAACAAGCATCTGCTCGTTCTGTTTGGGTTCACTGCTCACTGTAAGGCCAGACAGGCTAAAAAGCTTTAAGTGCAGCGTATCGACTGAAGAGACCTGCATGGAGTTTTCACAGCCCTGCAGCACTTCATCATCGAAAGAGGAGGTCGATCTAAAATCAACCACAAAGGTTGCAAAGAGGCCTCAAGGTGACTGTGAATGAAGAAAAGACAAATGTTAAAGTATGCTGCTCATCTCGTCAAGTGCTTTTTGTGGATGCAGGAAAAACTGTCCCTTTATGAGTGGAAAAGTTCCCAAGAGTCATCACTGCCAGAGGAAACGAAGAGTTTGAGACGGTGTGTAATGGATTTGAAACTTTGACAAAGAAGACAACTTAAATCTCTGGTTAGCTGAATAAAGTGAATGAAGATAGGCTTAAGGTGGGTTTCTCCTTTTACGAGATCTTAGGCCTGCTCCAGTTCATACACACACCCCACTGAAACGTAAAGCTCTCTCTAAACACTAGCTCTGAATATCAGGTACCAGGAAAAGTATTTTCAGATGCACCTCTCTCTGAGAGAGTTAAGCTGGAGGAGCTGGCAGAGTGTGTGGTTACCTTGCTCCTCACTGCTTTGACAGCTCCACTCCAGTCTTCGGTGTTGCACAGTTCTAATTTATTTTTTTAGACTTGTACCAAGCCAAAACCTCTGGTCTATAAATATGAAACCTCTGAAGAGCTGTTGATTATGTCATAATATTAACTGTGGTGACAGTTGTCAGCTGAGGTTTAGGAAAACAAAAGAAGAGAAGTGAATCTCAGTTTACAAATCCAGTACAGAAAAATGAAGCCTATGTGGAGGTGCTAAAAGATGCTGTTCATCAAGAATCCACGAGAGGCTGGCTGCAGAAAGACCAGAAGTCAAGTACACACCAAGACAAAAAAAATGGACTATTATGGCATTAAAAAGCATATTTACAATCTGGTTACAAAAGCGGCTTGGGTCTGAAGTGTCAATTTTGTTATCAGCACACACTGTATGGTGAATAATTTTTTTTTACAGTTTTGTCCAATCGGAGGCTCAGCTCAGTTCACATGACTGACAGGTGCCCTATAGCTGTTAGAACAGAAGCTCAAAGTCCCCGTGATATCCAAGATGGCCCTGTCCAAAGATTGGCTTCATTTGACTGTATGATGAACAGACGGGTGACACTGCAGAGACTACATCCATATTTTATACAGTCTATGTTACAAACCCATGCAAACTAATAATCTGTGTCCACAGAATCATAATCCATAAAAGTTTATTAATAACCTGTTGGCACTCTTTCGTAAACCGTGCACACAATGCTCATATTCTGTCAAAACAGGCCTGTAAGTCTCACCACGTTTCACTCAAGAAGGGTTTTGTGTATATATATAAATTAAACATTATACAAAATCCATCAGCTGTGCTTCCATTTTCCAAAAACCAGTGTAGCATACTCAGAAGCAGACACAACAGAACAGTCATATTTTATACTGCATTCAAAAGTCAATGACAGTATGCAGTGCAGTTCAGAAAACAGCCCAGGAGATCATTTTGTAACAATGACCTCATTATTTAAGCAAGGTATCATGCTAACAGAACATTTTGAGCAGTTTAAAGACAGATTCAGTAAAGTTGATGATTAGTGGCTGTAATAGCTCAACTTGAATGCAGTGACTGTGTTGTCTACATTCCAAGTTTGACAGATGTTTTTAAATCGGATATTTACCGCGAAGCAGAGCACAGAGGTGAGCTCTCACATGGAAAACTCATTTTCCTTTCCGGGGACAAAGAGCTCCTTTGTTCAGTTTCAGCTGTAGTATTACAGAAAGACATTTTAAAAGGTAAACTTAGGCCGAGCATCGAATGAAACCATATCAATCAGTGGAGCCTGAAAATCAGAACAAAGCCCAGCACTCCTGGTAAGACGTCGTAAATTAAAGAGAGACTGGAACATCTGAGGAGAGAATCAGGTGGTGCCAGGATGACTGAAACAGCTTGATAAAATTTAAAAGAACATTTCAAAAAATGTTTCAATCACTTTTCCTGGTTAAAAGATTGTATTTGGTTTATCATCATCTATCATTTAAAAAGAAGGAAGGTCAGAACCGTTTCCAGGGTCAAACTGTTCCACAAATACAATCACAACAAACATTGTCCTGTTGTGTTATTTTAAACCAATCCCATTATATCTAAATCCAAACCTGTTGGTTACACATTCAAACACACATTAAAGAAAATGACAGAATAGAATCAAGTGTATCCACACAACAACAAATTACATGTTCATAAATGGATCTGGATTCAGTTTTTTCAGGTACAAGATTCATATTTAAACCCCAGCATGCCGTGCGTGCGTGTGTGTGTGTGTGTCTGTGCGTGTGTGTGTGTGGATGTTTGCGTTGAAAGAAAATAGAATGACACGTGTTTTCTTTTCAGTTGATTTTATATTTTTTATTGAATAAATGATTTTAAAAGGTAATAACAATGTTTAAAACTACATTATCTTCACAGCCATTGCTTACATACTTAGATAATCCCTCCATATATATTCTTTCAACCCTCCCCCCACTTTTCTTTTGCAATTTTTTTGCTTTATTTCTTTTTTTTTCCTCTTGGATTTTTTTGGGGTGTGTTTTGTGTTTTTTTTTCTCATTTGGAGTCATACTATCATAATAAATGCCCATTTCAAGTCGCGTCACACTAACAGCAATTCAATAAGAAAGGAGGAAGGGTCTAGCTCTACAGGGGATGGATTTGAAGTTCCCAGTTCATATTTTTCCATCAACATTTTTCAAGTTACTATAAAGCAGAGAAAAAAAGTTCCAAAAATGGAAAAGGAAAAGAAATCAAAGTTGGTATGAGGAGTTACACCAGGTAACCCTCCCAGCCCATCAGGCCACTGCAACAGAAAAAAGTCATTTTGTACAATGACACGTCTTCGAAGTCAGTGTCTCAAAAGTTCAGAACATAGAAAACCACTAAAATAATTTTGAAACTAGATCCAAAATATTCTTTTGAAAAGAATTTATTTTGATGTACAAAAACAGTCATTTTCTTTTTTTATTTTCTTTTTAAAGTTTTATAATAAAAGTTTCAAACACAAGTTTATTGTAGTTCTTATTTCATTTGTCATTATCATTATTATTATTGATTCATTTATTCTTTTTTTTTTATTTAATTCATCTATCAGTGCGATTGTATACCAGTGCAGCTACTGGGTCCAGAGTAAAGAAAACAGGCTTTTTTTTTCTTTAATGGCATAAAAAATAAGGAAAAATCCATCTTTTATACAAAGTATAACTGCTGGTCTTTAGGGAAAAAAACATTTATAAACCCATAAAGCTAGGAGGCACACCATGGGATTTTCATTTTTGTAAATTATAGCAATACTAATAATACTAATAATAATAATAATAATAATAATAATAATAATAATAATAAACAAAACAAGTAACAACAATACGCAACCATTTTTTTACCATCTGTGATGCCATGAACGGCTTCAGAGATAGACTCAATGAAAATTCATTGAAAAATCGGGTTGCTCAATAAGTCAAGACAGTTGAGAAATCGCACAAAAAAAAGACATAAAGAACATTTTTTTTGTCAATTGCAGGGGTGTCTTTTGGAAGGACAGGAAGCCAAGCCTGAAGAGCAGCATTTGGGCATGGCCGCTGGCATCTTTGGTTCAGTCAAACATACGAAGGTAACATGAGCTTGAGCATTCCTCGAAATATGAGAATGACCACGCTGGGAATGCTGAGGCTGAACTCTAACCCTGGTATGGAACCAAAACACAATCTGCTACAACAAACTACTAAAGTCGTTCCATAACGTCCCATGAGGTATCAATGCTGTTAAAAACAGTTGATCAATACAGAAGCACGACTAGAATTCTACGTCTTCTACGTAAAACATTTACTCTGTGTCCCGTCAGAGGAGGTGTACACCTTCAACGCTGCCTGAGAGTGCCTGTGAGGGCCTAACCTGATGAGGCCTTTCACTCCAACGTCTCAGACTTTTCCTTTTCAGAGGTCAAACGATTCAGCAGCTAGAGGAAAACGGAGGATGTGCTCTGAGAAATAAAAGCAGCCTCTTGTTTTCCAGGAGAGGCAACGAGCACAATTACTACTGCCACCTTCTACCAAACGACACACGGTCACGCCTGGACAAACTAGGCCATGAGGTCGGGCCACAGTGTGGGGAGATATCGACAGGGGAGGGAGGCTACGTGTGACTTCTTGTCCTTTCAAACCTGCAACGGGTGTTGACTTGCACTGGTAGGAAAAAAAAAAATAAACACCTGTTGAACAGATCTGCATATATCAAGGATAGTAAAGGTAACACATGTAAGATTTTCTCTTCTTGTACGGCTGTCCAAATGCAGTAACGACCACTGACAGTACATTCACAGCCCCTATGATGGGTTTGCTGCAGGGACTCCTCCTTCTTCATTACATCTAAGATATCAGTCTGGTTTTCCCATAGGGAATTGATCCCAAAATCACCCACATTGGACAGAATAAAAGGGGCTACTGTTTAACGGTGATGAACACATCCTTCGGTATTTTAACGTGTCGTCATGACGCATTTCACAGCCTAATACCACAGAGAAAATCTTACATGCAGCATCTTTAAGTATGATATGATCAATGAGTCCGCATGACCAGTCACGAGCTGTGACCACCCCAATATGAGGTCCGATAGCACCATATTTGTCTTTTAAATCTCTTAATGGGTAATAAGAGTGTCTAAGCCATAGATCAAGCATATCATGGATAAAACCATAGGTCTCATACTCATACATACATGCAACTGAAGACATTGCATGTGTATACAAAGACATATATGTAAAAGAGCATGGTCAATTTGGTTTTGCAGCAGAAAAATTCAGGTTGTGCTGTATTTGATGGACCGGGAAACAAACGCCTGACTGCTCCTCTGGGTCGGTATGTAGTGTACTGTATCTTTAAAGCATACATGGAGCTTTCTTCCTGTAGTTTGGGGTGACATCACCACAGTGTCTGACTTCTTTTTCAGAGTGTATGAGAGGCTGAACTGAGGACCAGCAGCTGAATAAGACGAGGAAACAGGAAGCAGCAGGCAAACAGGAGCCTCCGTAACAAAGTTTTTGTCGCATTCAAGTGAGGAAAACATCATGTGAGTTCCTTTCCTACACTGTGGTGTGAAGATGAGCTGGGAGCAAACAGACCACAGGACGGAGGAACAGTCAGAGCGTCATCTACCGGCCCATCGTTGGTTAAATCATTCATTTAAGGCAACACAACTTAAATCCGGGTCATGTCTGGGTTACTGTGGATGGAGTGCCAAAAGCCCTTGACGTTTTTGCATAAAGAAAAAAAAAAAACCTGTCAGTTAGTAAAGGCTGTTACGAAAAAAGATGTTGGTCAAGTAACACAAACCTCTCAAATTTTTGTTCAGTTAGCAAAACTAAAACTGACCCCAAAGCGACGGATCCCACGTCGTGGTCCTCAAACATTCTGGAAAGGAAATCCGACTAGGCTAACGTGTGTGGATGTGACTCACAACAACAACAACACAGATCAGGATGGGAGATGGCTTCTTAAGTCCTTGACAAAGCCCTGGCTTTTTGTGTAGACCTTTAACTACAAGACACTTGGCCCCATGCGAAGATTCAGCTCTGACAAAGTCAACTGTGTTTGCTCTAACCTAGTGCCAAACAGCTGACAAAACAGAGCGCAGAGCGCAGAGCGAAACACTTCCTGTGCCAATGGGTCCTCAGTGAACAGCAGAGGGTGTCGAGAGAAGAGTGGAGGTGCCGTTTCTACAACTAAATCGACTATCTGCACAATGACACAAACATGTTCATTAGATCACTTTCATTGTGCGTCTTCATTCAAAATGACAGTTTTTAATACATCATACTTAGTGGACGAGTGACAATGGTTAGCTATAATCTGAAGAGGCAAGACAATGTTTCCACAGTGACGCTGGCAATACGCAAGACGTGTGACCGATGAGGGTGTGACGAGTAGCATTCAGCGGTGCAGCCTGTCTGAGGCCGGCTGGTGTAAAAAGTTTGCATTCATAGTTTGAAGGATGACAGAGGCTACCAGTCGAGCGGCACTGAATGCAAACACTTGAAGCCAAACAACAGACTCCAGACTAGGTTACAGAGCGTAGAGTAAAAAGAGAATATGGCTTTGAGTAGTAAGAGCATGTCCCTGTCGAGTGACTCCCTGCCAGTAAACTCGCAGACGCAGAAAACTCATATCGAAGCATTTTCATGCTCGCCTTTATGTTTTTTAAATCATGGGACCTGTAGTACTACCTGCTCCACCTCTCCAAAGCAAACACGCCAGACCCACTTTTAACCTTTTTACATCACCTGTGTGAACAACATGGCTTCTCCTTCCTCCACATTTAAATTTGGAAAAGCTCAAGAAAAAGAAAAGAAAAGGGAACAAAGCTAAAGCTCTTGCCTAAAATACGCAGTTCAAGGTTTACAGGTCCAACACAAACACTTCAAACACTCAGGAGCCGGTCGTTAAAGAATCTCAGAGAGGGAAACTTTTGGTACAAATCCAATTCTAACTTATCCTACTGGTTTCAATTTGGTGATAAATCTAAATCCACACAGAGAAATACACACACAACTGTGAGCTTCAACAATAAACACTACCAGCAAAGGCCGGTCAAAGAGCATCACAATCCTACAAGCTATACTTTGGAGTACACAGATCCCGTTATAAAGTCCCAACTACATCACTACGAGAGTTTTCAAGGCCAACACAACCTCAACAGTCACTCTATTTTGGTGTTTTTAAGAGGAATCAGAATAGAGACGACACAGCCTTTGAGAACTGCAGTTGCCTTGCTACATGTCAGGAGAGTAAATTAAAGAAAAAGAGGGACATAGAATCATTATTAGTAAATGTTAAATTGAAGCAAAGCCTGAAGAATAGAAGCGTGAGACTAATATACCCTCTCAGAGACTTCCTTCCATCCACAGAATCAAACACCTGATTAGTTTTGCTTTACGATTAAGAAAATCTAATATTGGTTTAATTCGTCAAACGTATGAATGAAGGGGGAATAGATGGGTTTACATTTGCTGCAAAAACTTAACCACAGGCGAAGAAAAAAAAAGAGTGGATTTCTTGCCGTAATCAAATGATGCTTCGTTGCCACCCGTTGCCATGTCAACGTCGGGGAAGACGGCCAGCATGGCAACGGAAACTATCATCATAAAATGGTACAGTAGTAGAAATAGCTAGACCAGGAGGGGGCGGGCTCTCCTGGGAAAAGGTCCGCGGAGAGGTCCAATGATTGGTCATGCGGCTCGCTGTCAGGAATAATGGTTGTAGGGTGGTAGAGGGTGCCCGATGCCATTCTGGTAGTGATGGTGCTGGCGGTGGGCGATGTACTCTGCATAACCCATTGTCATCTTCTCGCTACGGTACCTGAGGAGCAGAAGGGGGACGGGTTATAGACAGCTGAGCATCACTGAGTGTTAGGGAGAGATACGATGATCTGGACTGACATGGAGCTGCAGTACTGACTGAATACAGTCTGCATCCTTCTTCATGGTTTGTAGTGCTTTTTGAAGTCTTTTTGTTTGAGGTCTTACTTTCAGTTCTGGATGATGAAGTTTATGAATGGAGGGCAAAACTAGGGGTTTGTCCTGATGGCCTGATGATTTACATTCATTATGTTGAAATGTGGTGTCAGCGAATCCGTAGGCTAACGTTACTTAGTCTTCGTTATGTCCTGCCAGTGCTCATCTACAAAACAGAGCTAACGTAACCTCATTCCTCATCTTTTGATCACATCTGACCTTTTTCTGTCTGATAGTTCAGCTCCAGTGCCCAACATTAATACAAAATTAATCCCAGGATTTGCTTTCAGCAGTGAAAAAACACAGATCTCTCTTTTCACTCCTAAAATTCATCAGCTGTTGTGGTGTTGTCATAGAGACTTTGACATACCCTAAATCAAACTGGTCCTGGCCAACCCGATCGCGAAACTAAGAAACAGCATTTAGAAATAACCTACATTGGTGCCGATAGTTTCATTTTGTGGATTACAATCAGGCATATATGTAGAAGTTAGACTTTTTCAAGCGTCCTCACAGTCTCTTTCAGCTTTCTTTATGGCAAACAAAATGTTGGATTAAGAAACAAACCTTAATCTTAAAAAAAAAACAACACATTTTTCTAAAGCTCCTGCACATCACATAGAAGCATAGACTGTATATAGAATGGACAGAGTGGCTCCACCTTTTACCACTGTACAGATTTGAAACCAAAAAACCTCTGTCACGGGAGCTGCAATTGGCCGCCATTGTGCAGCCAGAGTCTGGGCAGTAGAGACTTGCGAGGAATTCTGGGAAAATCTGAGTGGAAGTGGGTAACAAAAATATATATTTTTTCCAACAGTCTAATCTCTTCTTAACCCTGCTTCCAGGTGTATTTTATTATTCCCGAAAAAAACTACGCATGAACGGCAGCTGTCAATCATAGTTCAATGAGACGTAAATCCCCGTTTTTAACTAATGAAAAAGAAACGTTTCAGAAAAAAAGAGGACCTGACCACAATCCAGCCCAATAATATCTAAATAACACCACAGCAAATGGATGTGAGAAACGTTTCTACAAGGTGTAATGATTTTTTAAAGTTTGACCACAGCCCATCTGGAATGAATAGAGAGGCAGAGTTTTTGACTTGTTCTACAGCCAGCCACCAGAGGGGGCAGTTTTTTGTGGCGACCTGAGCTTGAGCCAAGCAAGATGACATCCTTTTACAGTCATGCACAGAAGCACACATAGCATGTTTTAGTTCCTGATGGAGCCTGATGACTTCTGTTTTGTTGTTGATGTTTATATATTCCAATGTATGGCGTTGTACACCACAGTGAAAACAGGTGATCACCAGGTGTATAACGGGGATATGTGTGGATTAAAAGGTATGTCAAATACAAATTCCCAGGCACCACATGTTTAGACTGTTAATGCAGCCACAACAAATAAGAAGTAAAGCTGGATCATCTTTCTCTATTATTAAAGTCTCTTTCTGTTTGTTTTCATGATTAAGTGGAATAACACACAGGATAAGTGGATAAAACAAATGTAGTGTAAAGTGGCAATCAGGTACTTTTCTAATGTTGACACATGCATGTAAGTATCACAGCAACAAGGGGGAAAAAGAAGCCTAGTGCAAACTTTCAGCCATCTTTGACATTTAATCAGCTTTCTTCTTATCCAAGTCTGAGCTGGCCAAAGCAAAAAAAAACCCGTCATTGTGCTTTAACCACATCTTAAAGGTGACCCATTCCTCCATCCTGTTGCATTTCATTCATAATTTCATAAAGAAATCTGAGCAGGTCCTGAAGCCCCAACTGTGGATGCTGTAATTTAGACCATGTGGACTGAGAAGATCTTTCAGTTCTTTATACAGGAAAACAAGTTTTATGTGATGTATTTCTTTCTTCAGTCATACTGAAAATGAACCAAACTGTGACTGCAAATTTTTCGGATTCTTCCCTAGTAATTATCTGACCCTGTCCTACAGTACCCTTGATGAACTCTCAGAGAAGTAGCCAGAGATTAAGATTTAAAATTCATTCCACTGAACATGCTAAAGAACGAAAAACAGGTGAATCCCAGCCTATGACCTGTCATCTTGGGAATTAAAAAACTTCAGGTACTGTAATTGTAATTTCAGTGTCTTGAGTCGTCCCATCTCCTGTTTTCCTCAAACCTCAGTCACAAAGCCCTGTCCTGATGTGATTTCCTGCAGCAGCCTTTGTGTCTTAAACTGTGATGTCTACACCTCTCACACCTTTCCACCATGATACAAAGCCTTGTGCTGGTGTGGATTACTGCAGCAGACAGAGAGGTGTGAGGCATACCTTAGGGGGCGTTTCTTCATGTATAAATACTTAAGTATCCCCTGTTTCGGGGTCTTTCTTCATTTCTGACCGCTCGCGTGATGTTTGACCTTTTCTTTGCAAAGAAAATAAAACCTTGTCTGCCAGCAGAAGTCTCTATTTCATTCTTCACCAGAATAAAGGAAATTTCCACAACAGGTACTCAAAACTTTAGAAAACTGATGTAGAAAGAGTGAAGAATGTCAACATTGCATGCTAACAGCTAGTAAGCTGTTTCTGCAATTTAACCTTAAACTGTCAGAATTTAGAGGTGAAACAGGTTTTTTAGTTGGTTAGACAGGTTCCTTTAACACTAAATTGCTTTTCAGCCCCAAGGGTGGATCAATCATAAACACTTTCTATTGTAGGGAAAAAACTAACTTAAAGTTCAGGGGTGTAAACTAATATCAGATAAGGATCAGCCCACCAAGGTCTGCTGAGCTCTTACGGCAACACCCTGAGCCATTTTTCTCTCTTTTTTTTTTTAAACGTCATGTGTTGCTGATGTAAAATTCTGATTTCAAAACCTGTAATTCACTTTTGTTTTTCAGAAAGAATGGCTGTTTTTGAGGCCCATGTTCATAGTTTACCTGTAGTTGTTTTCTTTACACTATGGCAGCGAGGAGCTTAATTATTTTATTTCCGCCTACACCTGTTCAGTCACTGATTAAGACATGACTGCTGGATATCTTTCTTAATACTTGAATTATGAAAATATTTGTATCAAGTATGCAAACTCAGGTGACATCACCCGTGATAATGTAAAAGATAGACAGCACCTCCTTTTGGGGTATCAAATAGCTTTAAATAATGATTTTCCCAGTGGGAGTAAGTTGAGAATCTGCAAACTGAAATGTGTGAATCTGGTTTATTTCAGCTGTCAGCAAAGTCTTTTTACATCACAAAAGAGGACTCCAGTATTCATACAATATGAATTAGTGATGCTTGTCCCACAAGATAAAATCTTATTCCGGCTTTTGTAAAGATAAAGCTGAAGTATGTGACAAACAAAGATGTCTCAGCGTCAGACAGTAAATGTAACATCTTACCTGGTTAACTTAATGGTCTTCCTGAAGTCATTTGTGATGGGAGCTTTGTAGCCTCCCTTTCGTAGTAAGGAATCTATGGTTTGAATGTGGTCCCAACCTGAACAAAATGTGAAATCTTTTTACACTTATAAAAAGTCAGCGTGTACTTTAACAGATCATTGCCTCTACTAAAAACGGATAAAGCTGCATTTTTAGGAACAAAAGAGATCTCACCTTGCTCCTTTGCAACCTCTGGTAGGTAGGTGGCGGTGCGCTTTGATCCTTTTTCATTGAAAAACTCTATCCTAATACCATGAACACCCACCTGGAATACAAAACGCCAAACAAAAGACAGCTAATGTCATTTTCAGGCCATAAATATCCTTACCCTGCACAGCAAAGGTTGTAAAAAGAACACGTTATTCTTTTCAAAGTGGTTGTAAAGCCAACAGGGAGAACTGCAATATTTTCAACATGCATAGGTTTTGGATTTGTTCAAACACTTTAATGCGAGGCTCCAAGGATTTCAATTTATTTTAAAAAAAATGAGGCATGAGGGACGGATAAGTTTTTAAGCCGTTAGAAAAATAAGAATTCTCAAAGCACAAGTTTGAGCTGAGTGCGTTTCTCACCTCCCAGTCAAGGTAATCACCGACGTCTTCAAAGTTGGTGAGAAGAGACACTGAGCAGAAGAGGCGAGGCAGCTCGTCCCTCGTCATCGGGGGAAAGCGGCTGTCTTTAAGGGCACTGTGGAGATAAAAGCACAAAGAGAAAACACCATTAAGAAAGCAGGAGAGAGAAAACAGACAAGAACAAAGACTCAGAATTCTTTGTTAGTGTGTGTAGGGTTTGCAATCCACTTCTAAAACATTTCTAACCGAGCTCAAACCTCCAACACATAATACAGGAGGACTGTTCTATGATACAGATGATCTTTAAACATACAGAGTCCAGCGTGGTCACAGTATGGACTCACAGTAGCTTAGTGCTGTTTGTCATTTGTTTGTCTACACACAAGTCAATTGACCTATGGCTAAGTCCCGCCCTCACACCGATAAGCCAATCACACTGTGGAAAGCCATTCCTATACACTCAGATGTTCTCTGCTTGAAAAGCATTGCAGAAAGTCAGTTTTCGTTTGGTTTTATGAGATTTTCCAGAGATTTTTAGTTTAAAAATGGCCAAATGGAGTACATTCAACTTGGGTATCCTCAGAGGCGGGGTGTGTTTTTTACACTTTCCTTAAGCCACATCTTAACCGAGAAAAGTGTCTTCTTTGGATAAAGTTGTGCGGTAAACTACAACATCAACTCAACAATAATAAAATTAACACGGATGTTTATGTCTGTTCTAAGGTAAGTCAACATCATATTTAAGGCAACATATTGTCATTTTGCTGGAAAGAAATCCCTAAGGTTAGCTAATGTCAGCTACTAGCTGTATTCTCCATGTCCCTTTATTTTTTAGAACTTCATTGGCTTATTTTGTTCTAGTTTTTGTACTTAGGTGATCGTACGTCATTGTTAGCTGTTGACCAAAGGGCTTTAGTTAAAATAACATTAACTTCTGGAGCTTAGCTTCATTAGCTTATCTTTATCATTTGCCAACCTTTATTTCAGCTATTATTCTGAATGGTTCAATGTAAATGCTGTAGCCTCAAACTAAGGGCGCGGTCACACTGGTCATCCAAACCATGCTGTACTCAAGCACGATTAACCCTCTGCAGTACTGTTTCTCCTCTGACCAGTGTGGGCTGTGGTCACACCAGTCCAATATGAACCAGACTTTAAGCTCACACATGGCCCGCATATTTCACCATGAAGTGTCTGTTTACATTAAACGTGGTCTCATCAGAGTCAGCACAATAAGACAGGAGAGACAGGATTACAACTTAAGTGACTTTTTGACTCATGTTAAGTCGTTTTGGTCTGACACCGCCCTCAAACACCCCTGTTGTTGCTTAAAATGACTGTCAAGAGGAGCAGTCGCTGCGGTCATGTCTGCCCTAACAGAGAGACACTCTTGATTCATTCATCAATTCAGAGCCAAAAACCTTCACTCCAGTGATGATGGTGATGGCAGAGATGCGGTTTTTCATGTTTGGAATGGGACCTGTACATTTTGTTTTGTAACTGAAGCTTTTTATTGACCTTCTTAATAATAAAATGATTAATTTATCCCTCCAATGGGTCTTTAGACCCTTTTGTTGACTTCTGGATTATTGGTTATCTTTCTGTCTCCAAAAATCATCAATGGCCTCCTGTGAAATGTCTCCTACTTTGTCTGAGTGAGTGGAATAGTGTGTGGCTAAGCTGTGGGTCAACTGTTTTGGCCCTTGGGTCAAGAACCCAGGGGGATATTTTTATTCCAGCGGGAACAGTTAAAAAAAGATTTCACTCTATTCTTACATTTTTTTTAATCTCCTATTGAGGTTTCTCCAAACATGTTTACCTCTCATTTGTTGAAAAGTGATCTCAATCAGGATATTTAACATCTGTTTTTTTGAAAATTGTCAGATAAGTCATTGGTCCTCAAACCAGCTTCTAAAGTAGATTTAAT
Organism: Labroides dimidiatus; assembly: GCA_030710495.1. Lineage (NCBI taxonomy): Eukaryota > Metazoa > Chordata > Actinopteri > Labriformes > Labridae > Labroides > Labroides dimidiatus. The sequence goes on from CM061159.1 coordinate 14,464,798, forward strand.
TTACATGTATTTGTCAAGATGAAGAAGTTAAAATTTACAATTCAAATATTTCTTAGTGTTGCCACTCTTCCTTTCAGAGCAAGCATCAGGACTAAAAGAACTTTAGCATCTCTCTGCCACAATGACTCACCGTGGTTGGGCTGCCATCAAAGGAAGTATTGCACATAAACACTGTTCTGTATAATACTGTGTGGTATGTCTTTTAATCAATAAAAATAAAATATTAAAAATTCTTCTTACCTGGTAAGGGTGTACTCCCTGAGTCCTGAGTGCAGATTCATGGCAGAAAATGTACCTATGCAACCCCTCAACCGCTTGTCTCTGCCTATTTTCCATGTGACAAACAGCGGGCTGAAAAAAAAAAGAAGAAAGACAGGGTTCAATTAAAGTAGATGGATTTTAAATTAAACATTCACACACATACGGATGTACCTTTCATGCTATGCGTAAGAATTGCTAAATAGAAGACATTTCTTTGGTATGCAGAAGTGGCATGACTGTTTTCAGTTTTCATCCAAGAGTACAGGCTTTTGTTCGGAACACTGAGCCATCTGTCCACCCATGACTGGATAGCTTACTCCTTTATGAAACAATAACTTTCCACCCTTCATGAAGTCTTGTTCTGTCTGAGCATGTGAATAACCCTTAAGAGACATCTAAATCACACAGGAGAATGTCTTACACATGATAATAAAATCCAACACTTTCTGATTCATTAATAAAATGTGTGACTGAGAATGAATTACCAGTTTTCATACCGTACAACAAGAGCCAACAGTGCTTTAGTGGAGTGAATAATGGGAAAATTCTAAAAGGACCTGATTGCAAAAAGAAGTTCTTAATAAAGGAACTCATACGGGCTACACTAAGTTTGCGTTTTAATCAAGTTTATTGAAACCAAGTGTCCTTGTATCTGATTTATGGTAAGCACCTGTATTGTTCCCGTCAATGATGACGATGACGAAATTGTTTCTTTGACGTCCCTGTTTATCATGACAATAACAAGACGGTGATGAGCTGGACATGGCTCTTTGATTACTAAAACATGACGAGACGTTTGTGAATGTCGAATGATCAAAATGCATGACACCTCTGCCTGTTGTGCATGTAATCCTTCTTTACAACCTACATCTTCATAAAGATGTACACGCATTTGGGCAAAGAAACAGTGTTTAGCTCCATTCATTCAGACGAGTTAGCGTTCCTTAAACATTAAATTAAAACTTTTGGCAGCATAAAAAATGTCCGGTTGTTCTGTGGTCAGTTGTCAGAAACGATACTATACAATGGAGTCAACTTCTATTGAGTTCTGGCCATTACAGAGCAAGGAGTGTTTTGGAGTTAAGAGTGACCGTGGTAACTGGAGACTCTCAGCCAAACGTGTCAGTGATGGTCATGCTGAGAGTCACCAGTTAACAGGGTCACACTTTACACTAAAACATCAGTGACACCTGCAGCTTTGTTATTAAATGTGTCTTCTTTATCCAACCTCAGTTAACCAGGTTTGACCACAAATAATCAATATTAACTGCATATTCTAAATCCAGTTTTTACTTTGTGTATTTAATGAAAAAGTTGGTTTGGAGCTGATGTTATGACCAAATATGGACTCACTATGGAGAGGAAATGATAAGTGAACCTATAAAATATGATTAACAGAAACAGATTTTAAGTTCAACACAAAACTACACTATATTATCAAAATATTAACCAGTCTTAAGTTATTAGTAATCTTTAAATATAAAACCATTAATATTCTGGTGTTTGGTGCCATTCTCTGGGCGTAGTTGTCCGTTTTCTTTATTATGACCTTGGTCTTATACTTAGCTCTATGTGTGCTCTTTTTGGTTTGGAAGGGTTTCTGATTTATGGACAAGTTCATGGCTATATTTCAGTCTGCTAAGTGTCAACAGATAATGCAGTCATAAGCACTGAGTGACTTGTGTGTTTCAACCCCTCTCTGGAATACACATTGGATTTATCAAATAAAAAATGGTAAGTCCACTGAATGTCTGTCCAATTAACTTATTAAAAGACTAATACTTTCTCTCTTTTTTAATTAAAGCTTGACCAAAACCTTTTTGAGTTTTTGTTGACTAAAACCATCACATACAGAAATAACAAAACATGACAAACTAATAAGCATTTTCATCCAAAAGACTAAGACTAAAAATAAGACAGCTAGCAAAACACTGGTAAGCCTTCTTATCTCTGAGGCCAGTTTCACAAAGACAGCTTTTCACTATGGCTTTGAATTGTACAAGTGTGGGATCTATGATTTCAATCTGAAGTGGCACCAAGAAGTTTCTGGGTTATCTTCATTGTTTCTAAATAGCAAGAAATTCAATTTAAATGCTCCAAACAGCCAGACAGATTATGCTCACCATCCCGAAGAGGAATATGGTTTTCATAAAGCAAATTTGAGGAAGGAATTGAACAAAATGAACAAGAAAATAGATTTATAAGTTCAGTTGAAACAGGAAACCGCATTAATCTGGGAGCTCACAGGTGAGACAGAATACAAATGTAACAATAAACCTAAACACATGAGGCTTTTCTTGTTCAAAAAAGGGAAAGTTTTATTTTAATCATACATTTATCTCTTTATAAAATAATATTAAAAATATACAATTAAGAGATTTTTTAACCCATAAGAAACAGCAAAGGAACAAAACACCAAGTTACAGAAGTAAGGTGTGTGTAGACAAACAAAACCGATGGTCACAATATCCAATTTGACCTTTTTTTAATCAAACACAATCTTTACATTCTTAAAAAAAAACAAAAAAACTTTGCAATAAGACTGTCCTGTGACTTCCTTTAATCTACTCCTTAACAATCTCCCTTCTCAGCAGTCGAGGAGAGCCCGGGTCTTCTGGTGTTTCTCTCAACTGAGAAACTGACAGAAAGAAAGTCTGATGTAGGAGAACAGAGCAGCAGAGTACTTAAGCCAACTTTTCATAGTGCAATTTAATAAGATATTTTCACAATAAAACAATTTTTTAGCTATAAATTAAACTAGCTTCAACCAAGATTTAAAAAATTACCCTAACATATTGTTACCAAACATAACAAAGAGTGACTTTATTAATTAACATAAGCATTGATGTCACTAGAAGTGATCTAGTTTAATTAGCTAAGTAGTTATTGTACCATACCTGCAGCACGGCATGCTGGCTAGAGTGGTCCATTGATCTTCTTGTAGTCAAAGTGAAGGGAAATATTTCTAAATGTATGCCGTGTTGGCAGTCCTTGAAGCAGCTGCCTTTGCACATAAAATGAGTCACAGCTCTCAGCATATGATCTTCCATTTGGAGGGGCAGATGTGCTGTATTTACAAAATGCCAACAACATGCCAGTCAGACAGCAGCCTGGAGAGCGGAAATCCTGTTTCAAGGTAGGAGTAATATATGTTTGGTTCCATAATCCCACAGTCTCTTAAAATATCAGAGGCTCTCTGTAATCTGCAGCTCTGTATTGTTTCAATGGGTAACTCAGAAGAGCACTGTGTTTGTGTCAAATGTTGTAGTGGTCTTAAGTGTTTCAATAATTCAATCTGACAATGGCCCCAAGAGAAGGACAAGTTGAGGACACCACCGACCATGAGTGGGAGTTTCTCTGTCTGTAGCAGTTACCACATTGGTGGCTTTTGGCAAACAACACTGCCCGTCATAACAGGCTGGTTTGGGGTAGACCTTGGTTTTATGTGGTGAAGGTTAGGTGAAAGCCCAGTGTTCACTCTTCATGTCTGACAGACGTATACTAATAAAGTATGGGGCCATTTTTCTGAGGGAGGTTGGAAAGTTTAAATATTGCATGAGAAAGAAAAAAACAGCAAAAGCTTACTGTGTGTGCGTGTGTGCGCGTGTGAAATAAACTCACTGACTTTTGGGGCCTTAAATATTCACTCCTGTGCTGTTGCTAGGCAAAAACCCCAGAATGTTAAGTTTCATACCCTACTATTAATGGCAAATTGTTCGATAGCGAATGTTACTTTAATTAGTTATGATCAAGCACTACTGACATTATCCGAACAATATACAATGTACAGTATGACTGCGGAAAGTCAGTAGAAACCAAATGCTTCCAACAAGTACTGGAAAATATTAACCACGCCTCAATTACAGTGACTTTAATATAACTTTGCCCTTACTCTGTAAACAAATACACATCAAAAAGCTCTCAGATCTCAGAGTAAATCCCTACATCCTCTTGGGATGAGGCACTTATCTTGACTAGACGCATTTGACATGAGTTAATGTTTATGAAAGAGTAATGCTTAGTGTGGAAACAAAGACTGACTCGGAGTAAAGGTCATTGGTAGGTTCCTTACAATCGGACTCTGACATAATTTTTTTTGTTACGTCTATGGTAACATTACTTTCACCTACAGTGTGAAAATACACGAAGAACGCACCACGAAAAAATCATCTCTATTGGCTTATCTATCAAAATGTGGACTTGTGGAGAAATACACAGTTGTAGCCTGTCTGAAGCCAGTTCACAGCAAAAAGGCAGACGCAAAAAAACAATAGAGTTGGATTAGCATTCATTTGACACACACACACACACACACACACACACACACACACACACACACACACACACACACATATGGTTTTGCCTTGGGAAAACCAGAGCCCTGGTACAGTGAGCTGTATCCACCCTGTCTGGGACATGTCAGTTCCTTGTACTGTTTACCACAGCACTGGAAGTTCAGATGGGTTGTCCTATTTTAATGTTTAAAATCTTCTGTGGAATTTAAACAAGATAAACCTGATTTATCACAGAGATAGATTTGTAAGTGTGATCCATTTAGGGTACCTTTCAAAACAGAAAGGATTTTCAATTGAAGATTAGCATGTTCAGAATGACATGATGTTGAAACCACAGATGAAGCTTTATGTGCCGGCTCCGTATTTATTTATTTATTCATTCATTCATTTATCTATGTGCAGAGCAAAAGAAGAGAGAATTTTGTATGTGTTGGCACCTCTTGCCAACAGTAGCTAGGGACTTCCTTGAAAAACCTTCAGTGTTCCAACACTTAACATACACATTTGTATCCCATTGCCTGTACTTGCAGTCTGAGCAAATGTACATTACAGTGTATGCAAATGAAAAGCATAAAAATATCACTTATCGTCAGCAAAAGGCGATTCCTTTCAGTGTTATAAACAATTAAGTTATTCGGATTAGAAGGGTCCCTACAAAGTTGTGTTCATTCACTGCTAGTCGATCAATTGGGAAAGTCAGATGTAACCGCAGCTGTAACCAAACCCTCCATAGCCTCCTATGAACGTTTATAGTCCATAATGTCTCATGCTATTGCATTACAGCGCCTGTATAAGGTGGGGTCAATATATCAGATGAGGACGCGTAAAGAGGACGACGGGCAGAAAATATACATTTAACGTTGTTCAAACTCATTTCCACATGACACGTGTTCAATCGATACTTTAAAAGTTTAAACTTGTTGTCTGCTTTTGGCATCTGGTATTGTCAGTTTCGGTTTAAGCTATTTTTTGCTTATACAAAAACAATTCAGAATGCTAAGCAATTAGCAAGAGCCAGCTTTTCTTTGTTGGTTGATGCCTGATCGGTTTTCACGCTTTGTTTCCCTAAATTAAAAAGTCAATTTACTCAACATAACCTGTTGAATCATTAACACCTAACATGACTTTTTAAATGGCTGTAAGACTAGAGAAGCTTTTGATAAAAAATAGTATCAGAATATATTATAGAAGCTGATTAGTGCCTCCTTGCTAAGCTAATGTAGCTCACGGCTAACGGAGCTAAATCTGGTATGTGGCAACCCAGAGCTCAATGAGAGCATATGAAAAGATTAATTTCACCAAAGCTGACTTTCTTACATTCGAGCAGCTTGATAAATATATGTTGCCAGTAAAACTACTGCTGTCTAACGAAAAAAAAAGACAAATTCTGATATTTTACTCGATAAACCGTATTTCTTTTAGCTTAGCTTCAGTGTTAACGGCTTGCTCGTTTAGCGAAGCTAACAGGCTTAGCTAGCGATAGCCACTGTTTTTCGAGTTGAATAAACAATACCGCAAATTGTCATTTATGTCGAGTAACAATAGTAAAGCAAATAAAGGTACGTAGTTAAGCAGGTGCCAGCAATTTAAGTCGTTGACATCGAGTAAAACCATTCATTGGTGTTGTTAACATTTGGTGGTGCAGGCCGGTACAAACAGTTTTTTCTATAAGGCCCGGATTCCAACTTGGCTAAATTGAGCTGTGGACGCGAGGTTTTGCCGTTAAATTCATTATCAGACAAATACTCTTTCGATGTGACAGTTGGTGCACTAAACTCTGAGAGGAAATCCACAGGTGAAACCATCAAATACGATGTAAAGGACATCTGTTGTGAGGCAACACCTATGTGCTTTGACGTGAAGCAAAACAACAAAAGGGAAAATACTCACTAGGGATCGTTTGTAAACCTGGGTGTTCTCGGAGGTTGATATCCGTACAGATGGCAATAAAGCACGTCAAAACAGAAGCAGCACATCTCCGCTGAGACGACCATTTTTCTGCCTCCACTTCCCGAACCAGGTCCCGCGCTGAGATTCGGGGAGAGGCCGGATGAAGTGTAACCGGCCGGGGCTGGGGACAGAGCGTTCGTGCCACTGCTCCCTCCTCCACCACTACTACTGCTGCTGCCGCTAACGTTACCCCCGGGTCCCCCCAGGCCGTTGGCTCTGCTCACGTTCGCCGCTGCTGCTACGGTCGCCGAGGAGCCAATCCCCAGCTCCGAGCCACAATGTCCGGTTCCTGCCACCCCGCTTCCCGCCCCCACCCCGCCGGGACCCCCCGACCCGGGCGATCCCGACAGTTTCTGCTTCTTCACCCCGCAGCACCCGGCCGCCATCTTGGAACAATCTGCACCGACACACCGCTTCCGACCCATAACCGTCACCGCGGGAAGGGTGGGGGGGAACGCCGACCAGACGTAGAAATCCCACTGCGTTGATACGTACGACGGACAATACTCCACTTTCACTCTTTTATTTTTTTGTCGGACGACGAAATAACCGATATGGTGAGAAGACTGCAATGTCACCCTAGCGTTGCCTTTAAAAATGCGTGACTTAGCTACGCAAAATCCATAGCTGGATGAGCGTTTTTTCCATGAGTAGTCTGCCAGTCCAGCTTTGGACCTCGGTGTTCCAGTGGATCACCGATAACGTCAAGTCCAGGCCAAATAATCACCCCTTCACTCTAACACGACACCATCCGTCATTTCCCAGTACAAAAACAAGTTCAGGGAGTGCACAGTCTGATTAGGCCGCAGATGACAGTACCAAGGCGGTCCAGATGTGAAGCCGACAGCCAGTGCACTGTAGCCCCGCAGCACACCTCTCCAAGTGGAAGCCGGGAGCTTGAGTACGCAGGACCCATAAGCTTCAGCACAAATTGCGCACAATGTCTGGGGCAGCGTAGCTTCTCATTGCACCAGCTTGTTTGCTACAGCCTCACGAACTTCTAATTACACAACAGGCCCAGTTTGTTGGAATTCCAGACGCTGGGATAACGCAGAGTAAAATGGCATCTGACAATGCAGGGTTGGCATGGCACAATGAAACGCGTCAGCGCCGAGCAAGTCATTTCAGTACCACCGTTAGCCCACAATTTGCACCTGCATCATGTCTGCTCTTGAACCGGCTTTAAAAAAATCTCAATAACACCCCCGCGTCAAATGTAGAGCTGAAAGTTTTCTGTGAAGGATTGTTTGGAGGCTGTCATCCATGTATGGGGATACATATGGAAGTGCCTTCTAGTCCATAAGCCGTGAGAAATCCTCCGGGTTTGGCAACCCTCGCTCCGCACCCGTCTCTCAGCTGCTACCATTCAGTGCTGTTCGGGTAAAAGCCCTGTGATCAGTCTGTGGGCATCGGTGTCGTCGGCACTCCAGAAGCGGATTCAGAAACTGTGTTGCGCCCACTTGCTACACTTTCTGCGTAAGTTCTGTGGGTATCAAATGAGTAATTCAGAAGAAATGCACGGAGCTGTGGAAGCATGCGTGCTCACGACGTGCATACGCATGTACGCGTGCGTGCTTGTAAAAGTATCGGTATCCCCCAACTAAAATAAGGCACAGACCAGTGGTGGTCTGAGCTTCGTAGATACACGTTACAGTTAAAAAAAATAAATTGTATTTTTAACCCCGAGGTATAAAGCACACATGTGGATTAAGACAATGACGAAAAAAGGGTGAAATACCAGACACAATATCAGTTGCAAGGCTATCACTTGAAATTCTAGCTCACCTGATCACAGCTGATCTGGGATCCTGAACTGGTGTCTAAATAAAAATACCCCTGTCCACTTGTGACCCCCTGAATCATTCTACAACCCTATCCTCATTTAAATCCCCCTCTCCACCAAGTCAGTGTTAAACATATCACCTTAAAACAAGTAGTGCCCATGGTCTAAATTAAATGTCAGAATGGGTGAATAATACTGAAAGAACAGCTGACGATGACCATGCCCTGACTCATGATGCTGGACTTGGAAATACTGTATGCCTGACGGAGTGAATGGGTGGATGGCATGATGTGAGCAGAGGATCTCCTGATACTAAATAAGACACAAGAATCTGAAGATTTTGTCATTAAATGTGGATTTGATTTCACCCCATCCCATGCACTGTCCACGAAGAATCATAAACAAAAAGCCCAGGTTGATTTACAATTTTAGTGAATCTTAACATTTGTTTCCTCTCTAAATATAGAATTAAATTCATTCATGACTCTGATATTATCATCCAAGGCTTATTTTGCTATTTAAACTCAAGGTAAATCTTTCAGGGGGAATAAATTTAGACTAATTGTCAATCTTTTCCAGGATGTATGTTCCAAATTAGCCAAAATTTGCCAAGATTTTGGCAAAGGTGCACACTTAAAGGCAATATTTCAGGCTTAGATAGTGACAGTATCAAAAACAATTATCTTTGACTTCAAACCTCTGCGTGTGAATCATCTTAAAAGGAGGATCTTTTTTCCAGCAAATATTCACACCATTGTTGACTTCAGATGGAAGAATGAATAGGATTAAAAATAGTCTGCTTAATCCCAGGTTTTTATTTATTTATTTATTTATTTATTTGTTTGTTTGTTTGTTTATTTGTTTATTTGTTTATTAGTTTATTTAAAGCTCTTTGTGATATTGTTTCTTATAACATAACAGGTTCAGTTCCAATGGAACAGATGTTTCTGAAACTCCACTAGTGCTTGTGCTCACTTATCCAGAGATGAATTTGCTTTCACTGTCCATTTGCTTCATCTTTACCCTCATTTACTGACAACATCCAGACACAAATGGGTGTATTATCTGGGCCAGAGCAGTGAGCAGAAACCCACAGACACTCCTTCTATAACTTACCTCATGACTGACTCAGCACAACCCTCCAAGCCTGTTTTAAAATGTGCTGTTAATTATTTCTGTCTCCAGGGGATATTTTCTGTGAATTTGCCTGGTTACAGACCTCTGTGAGCTGACTGAATTTGGCTTAATCACTTCAGTTTCAGACAATCCTTTGCCTTTAGGGCAGCCCAAGCTGATTTTTGTGTGTCTAACCTTTTAGAAACTGTATGATAGACAATGTTTATAAATTAATCTATGAACCTATGCTAGAAAAACACAATCCTGAAATAAGTAGTTTTGTTTTATATTTGTTGCTTTTTCTTATGTTTTCTGAGAATACAACTTGTATTTGTTATGCTTTTAACTTTGTGTAGCTATTTGGAATACATTTTAACTTTTACATGAGGCATTAACTTAAAGAGAAGGCTGATTTTGGTCGTAATTAAAGGTCTTTATACTGCAAAATTAGGACTTAACTGTATAAAAAAATAAATTGTAAATATTTCAGTGACCAGAATATTCTCCAAACGCAAGGAAACATAATTTTACTGCTTTTGGCAAAGACATAGTCCCTTAAATAATAAATAATTCACATTTTAATCTCTGAAGACTGATACGCCCGTGTTGTATGTGCAAGAATACTTATTCTAAAGCTGTCTCCTTATGCTAAAACTTTCCCTTGATGTTCTTTTGATGGGTTTTTGACTGATTATGAAACAGACTGAAAACAGCAGTCTGCCTCTATATGACTTAAAAACTTAAAAGAACAATCAGCCAAAAAACTGTTCAATTCAATAGTTATTTTGAATGCCTTTAAATACTGATGCAGGGTAGGTGTCAAACCAAAGGTTACCCAAAAGCCTTAGTTAGGTTTTTGATGGCAAAGATTCTTAACATATTTGACTGTATAATGTGACGGCCCCTGCTCATATGTGTATGTCTTTGACTGAAGGAGTGTTCAATCTGTTCCCTTCAAGGTGCTGGGATTGGCTATGCACGTAATCATACGGATGTGGGGCACCTGGGCCCGCTGCTCCACTCCCGCTACATAAGCTGGCTTCCAGTGACCTGTGGTCTCTCTGTTCCTGCTCCTGTCGTCCGATTTACCCACACAACTCATTTAGTTCTTTTGGTTAGTGCACCCTTCAACGCCTTGCACTACATCATTTTCACGCACCCACATGTACACTACTGATCTCACAGACAAATACACGCCATACCTGTAATTAATCTTTGTTCATATTTCTTTCGTTACCTGTAATAAATTATTTCGTTATTTTGGAAAAGTGCTCTCCCTCTGTCTTTTTGTCATGGCCATCTGAGCCGGGTTATGACAATGAAGAAAAGCGGGCTGAGATTTGTCAATAATAAAAACTAATTGTCCATGTAAAAGAGAAATTGGTGACAATAAGAGCTGTCACTTTGTGCACTAGTTGGGGCAATTGTGGCACAAAAGTGAAATTTCCTTACAGGAGCTTTAATGAACCACAATATCTATCAATGGCTTTGTAAAACAAAAGCCAAAACTGAAGCCAAACTACAAACATTGTTAAGCATTAATTAAAAAAAAAAAAATCAAAAGTCAATAGAAGATTGTCAAATCTTTTGGTGCTGTTATGTTTCAACAATGATTTGTGAAACTGGTTTTGCCACCAGTGGAGGACAAAGAAAAAACATACTTATGAAGACAAGTTCAGGTTTTGCAAAATGAATTACACAGTTCAGTTAACTTAAATTGCAATATCAAATGTTAAGAGAAGTGCTTATCGTACACAATGACTAACCGCAATGACTGCAAAGCTCTTTAAAACCACTGTGCCTCATTTACTGCCCACTATGTTCATATGAAAGCTATTTTAGATGAATTACCACTTTGTTAAAGTTTACCTCTATGTGCATGTTCATTTCAGAAAACCCTCAAAAACAAACTGCACACTCTGAACACCAAAAATTCTGACAGTAAAAATGAGTTACGAAAGCTTACATTTATTCTGCAGAAGTGTACGACAGGATAATGTGGTAAACGCCTATAAGTCATGGTAGGGTGATGTTTTTCTGAATCAGCTCTGATGAAAGCTCAGCAGTGGGTGGTTTAATCTTGTTGATATTTTAGTGATAAAGCTCTGCAGCAGAAGTACTAACACCAATTAACTTAATGATCTCATTCTTGTTTTAGCTCACAGCTCTCTTGATCTCAATGCATGTTTTCCTTGATTAAAGGCTAACCCAATTAAAGAACTAATGAGAACCATAAAGGATGGTGAAGCATGAAGCATATGTTATGGCTTAGTGCAGCTGAGTGCGACCTCTTTAAAAATCCCTTTTTTTCATGAGGCAGGGGTGATGTTATTGTAGTGCAATCCATCCCATGCTGATCATCTTTTGAAACTACAACAGGAAAAATGCAAACAAGCTGAATTTCCTCTGGACCAGCTTCATCATCAGAGCGTGGACATCTGCTCAAGGTTAGGACAGTTTTGAGGAGCACTGTTTGCCAGCATTGAAATCTTCCTGTTTTATCATTCATCATTTTGTGATTTAGTACAGACAGACTAGAAGACTTTGTTCCATTCATTCACTGTCTGATCTATTCTTAGCAGCAGAAACAATCTGGCATGTTGTTATTAGACCTCATGGTGGAATTTCCCACAGCAGGACTCTCATCTCCTTTCATGTATAGTAGCTGACCGAAGACAGATCAGATAAACAGAGAGTTACTAACAATCACTTACTGTACTTTTGACGGTTTTCATATCTGGACACAAAATGTCTCTAATGCAGTCGGATCCCCCTTTACTTTTTGCACCATTGTGTCTGTATCAGGTACATTAAATCATTTTTGAGAGGCTGGATTTGAAAGAAATTAGTGCTTAGTTCTATTATACACCTCTTGGTGCAACCTGGACACATCATCAGTGACTCTCCCGGCCTCATCGGGTGTTTCGGGTCTGAATCAGACACCCTCCTCCGGGCGACCCAGCCGGGGGTGATCAGTCCCCCGACTTGTGTCCAGGTAGCCCACCACGCCACGCATCCCCCCTCCTCAACCAGAGCCAACGTGAAGCCTTCTCCGATGCTTCCAAGATGTTTTTAATGGCTCTGCGCCTGTGCAGTCCACAAATCCCAAGGAGCCCCAGGACCCGATGTAGGGACTTCCCTGCAAAACCCCTGCAGCCGACCTCGATAGGATCGCAGCGGGCCTTCCACCCATTCCTCCGGCACTCTGCCACAAGATCTGCATACTTTGCTCGCTTCCTCTCCTGGGCTTCTTCCAATCTGTCCTCCCAGGGAACCGTTAGCTCAAGTAGCACCACCTGCTTGCTGGCTCCGGAGAACAAGACCATGTCTGGCCGGAGGGTCGTAGTTGCAATGATCTCTGGAAATTGCAACTGCTTCCCTAGGTCAACCAGGAGCTGCCAGTCCCTTGATGTTGTGAGCAGCCCTCCTTGGGTCTTCTTGGAGGGTTGAGGTTTCTCCCCTGCTCGGACAAAGGCCATTGTGCTCCTGGTTGGGTGTTGCCGCCTACTGGTGGTAATGCCAGTGGAGATGGTGTCTGCTATTGCCCGCAGTACCTGGTCGTGGCGCCAACGATACCTGCCATCTCCCAAGGCCTTTGGACAACAGCTGAGGATGTGTTCCAATGACCCTCTTCTCTGGCAGAGCTGGCACACGGGTGCCTCAGTCAGTCCCCAGGTGAACAGGTTAGCAGGGCTTGGGAGGACATCGTAGACTGATTGGACCAAGAACTTGAAGTGGTATGGCTCCGCCTTCCAGAGTTCGGTCCAGGTGATCTTGCGGTCAGCTATGTGCTCCCACTTGGTCCAGGCCCCCTGCTTGCTCATGCCCACTGCTCTGCTGAGGCGAGTCTCTTCCACTTCAGCACGAACCTGGTCCTGAATGAGCCTTCGCCTCTCCTTTCCCGTGGCTCTGCTATAGCAAGGCTTCGGGTTGCTACCCAGCCCAGCTCGACCTGCGGCAACGGTCCCCACCAGGGTGCTGTGACGCAGCCTCGCCTCTGCCCGCTCAACTGCGTCATGGGCACACCACTTCAGGGGTGAGGGTATGAGCTATTTACATATGTCAGGGCCTATGCAGCAAGGAATTTGAATATACCTCTCTATAAGAGATCAGGTTGTTGTATAATACAGTTAACCCTTTTTTTTTATTAACTGTAGTTTGACTCTCCATAATCTTCCTGGCTGAAACACCCCAGGTTAAAACCATTCAATAATCACGCACTTGTGTTGCTTAACATAATGATCGGACTAAATATCAAACAAATAGACCAACATCAGCTATGTATTTCTTCATCATCAGCGGGAGTTAACACCTTTTTCAAAAGAAAAATAAAGACGTTTCTTATGATGACAGGTTTTGATTGGTGCAGCTCCCGCCTGAAACTTGAGGTGCAGAGTGAGTTTTGCGCTCCCCGTGGACCAAGTGATGTGTTCACTGTCTTTGCTGATCTTGTACTTGTCTAAAATGGTCATTTCCGGGTACGTGTAACCCTACTGTTACCCTACTGGAAATTTGGAACTGTGCATATCTGTATGTATCTGGAGATCCTGCTGTGTTGCTATGCTGTGCCTCTTGTGGTTCTGCTGAATCCTGCAGAAACACTGACACACCAATGATGTTCTTTTTGGGAGTGTATTTTTTGAAGGTTGTGACCGTGGAACTTTGGCATGACACTCTTGGGGAGTTTCTGCATGTAAGTGGCTAGTTTATTTTTTTATTAAGTATCCTTATTCTAAGTCAAACACCCCCTGTTTATCTTGCCATGGAAATTGTATGACACGTCTTTTTTGTGTGTCTTGTCTGACACCTACTCACAGCAGCATGTCCTAGCTAAATATAACTATATACAAATAATGAATTGCATTGCAGATGATCTTTTTTTATAGCTCACATGAAGGCATCAGTATTTCAGTCTATTTCATCAACAAGTAAAAGCTCCTCACAGAAGCTTCAGTGGTTTGTCTGCCAGCTGCTAATGTCTGCTCTTCATGGTTTGAACAAATAAGAATTGGAGGCTAAATAATTAACATGAAGCTTACACACAACATCAAACAACAGTATTGGAACACAGCATGTTAGCTCTTATTCTGTGACTATGGCTCAGAGGTAAAGTGGGTCAACTCCCAAAGGAGAGGAGTTGTCTTTCCCGTTGATATTTCAGAGAATCCTTGGGAAAGATGCTAAACCAGACATTGCTCCTAAAGGCACAGCCTGCAGTGTATGGATGTGGGGATAAAAAAATACTTTGTATGGCTACATAAGCTCAGTGTGATTGCTGATGCAGTGTCAAATGAGACAATTAAATGTGCTGTTTTTTTTCCTGGTAAACTCATTTGCAACATAAGGGTAATTTACTTTTCTACAACGGAAACTGTAGAAATATGACCTAATTTTTTGGGTTCAGTAGCATCTGGGGTGGAGGCCAATCTAGACATCTGTGTCGAAGAGGGTATGAATGGACAGTGTTGTTGAAATTTCCACTGGTCACAAAGTTGATAGAAGTCACAAATTCCTTATTACATCTTTTTTTGTCAATATTTGTTTCTTAATATGTTCACAGGTATTGTATAGGGGATAAAAGGGGACGATTTTGTGGACCAAATACAATCAGGAACCTCAAAAAATACAGCCAAAAACCCAAAAGTCTCTGATTTATTCGTTGAACAAAATCTGGATTGAGGAGAACCATTTTGGTAACACTTGAGCATGTCATTTTAAAAATATATGTATATGATAGTGCAGCTTATCTGGAGAACTGTCCTGGCTGTGACTCCTGGCATATTGCTTCTTCATATAGCTATCTCTCACCCCTGCAGAAACATCATTATCACTTTATCTGGACTCAGCTGTTTTTTTCTCCCAGCCTCCCAGAGTAATGACCTTTCTCTTGAAGCCAGAACACAGGAGTCACTCCCTCTTTTTTACCCACTGTAGGCTGAAAACTCATCTCATTAGGAGAAATGTCATGTCACCCAGTCCGCCTTCTTTTTGCTGTATATTCCTTGCCTATTTGCACTAATCTTGAAATGAATAAAATCAAAACTGCAGAAGTCTTTGTATCTCAACTTGGCGCAAGTATCTGAAAAAGTTATTGAGTTGCATGCTGTTGCCTGGGCAGCTTGATTATGTTGCTTGCTCTCTCCAATCAGCCTTTCACAATCTTCTTGTCTTGTTTGTCATCAAGCAGTTGACACCTATTTAATTGCCTTTATTTCTGAAGCTCTGTACGGACTCTCAAATGACAACAGTGACTCATATCCTGCTCTAACTTATGCCAAGCATGTGATTGAAACTTTTCAGTCACAGATAGATATAGACCTCAAATCTTATACATATAAAACATTTAACTACAACTTTGGAAATGAAAGCTAAGTAAACACTAACTGTGATTAATCAAAGTCATGCAAGTATCAACATTATGAGGCTTATGCTAAGTCCCAGGAAAACTGAATCCTTATTGATGTTGATTATGCATTTAAATTCTGATTTATTCGCAGACTTGATGGCTGATAAAAAGAAAAGTAAAGAAAAGTCTTAAAAATGGCCTCACCAAAAACTGGAAACCCATTTCTATGGTAGCCCATTCCTCGTTGGGAAAAAAATTAAATAAACAAATAACTATGACTTAATGGCTCATTATTATGCCTTAGAAACTCATCAATATTGAATTAAACTGAATTAGTTTGAAAAACTTGATTTCATATGTGGAAAAGAAAAGAATATACTAATACAACCTACAGGCAACAGACAGTCAAAACAGAAAACTTTTCATTTTTGCAAACAATGCAATACAAACAAACAAACAAACAAACAAACAAACAAACAAACAAAATAACTAAAAAACTATTCAACTGACTGAGTGTATCATAACTATTTATGATGTAGAATCTCATCATGATGACTTACAAATCTTTGTATTTTGAATTGACCTTTCCTTTTTTACTGGCAGAAATGGGCTTCCATAGAGATAGGCTGTCATAAAAACCAAAGACTGAAGAAACAGAACAAGAAGTTTTTTATCAGCACATATTCAAAAACAGTGAAGATTAAGTCCATGTAAGAAAATAACACAAGTATTCACTTTGTTTCATGCGTCAACTGTTCAAATTGATAAGATTAAAGATAAGGCAGGAGTGGTAGTACATTTTTTCTTATCTTTTATCTTTGTTGATGTTTTACATATAATATATCTTTTCTTTTTCCTGTAGAGGTCAGTGTCGCCCAGAGCTGCGTTGACCCTGCCGGATATCTCCACGTCGAAGAAGAGGGTGGGCGGAGCTTTGTGTTTGAAACTGGCGGGCTGTTATTTCAACATTTCAGTCACGGACAAGGGATAAAAGTTGTCCAAGATAACCGTAAGAATTGGCAGATTTAGAGGACGATTCATTTACAGTGTCCGGTGACAGTGTCGTACATTGTCAGCTGGAACTGTTGAATGCAGCTTTCGTGAAATTCCAAAGTTGACATAGGAGGAAGCTTAAGAAGGTACGTTCACCTCACACGGTTTCGCTGAATAGGGCTAGTTACGTTCGGTAACATTAAACCGACGCAGAGAAACTCCAGACAATGTGTTGCTTGGGTTGCGTATTTAGAATTTAGAACCGAATTCTGCGCGGAAAACTCCACACTGTGTAGTAAGAAGTAACATTGTTTTTTGCACGTCTTTGAAAACAAGAAAACCCGTAATGCTGCGTGCTACGTATCTCAGACAATTAAAGCTTTATACTGCGTGACACAATCCACCCTCGAATCAAAATCACACAGTAAGTCAACGTGTTCAGTCTCTCGGTTTTAATATATTTAAACGAATGTGTGACAATAGGTTATGATGTCATCCTCATACAAACCACCGAGCTGCTTCTTACAGGCTGAATGAATAATGGAACTCGTTGATCTCCATGGCAACTCCTCCAGGGAGATTTCCTGCGACATAGAGGCAAATTGTTATTCACCACTGAAGGCTTTATTGTCAACATCAAACTGACTGGATCTAATGTTCCATTCAGAAACAGGTGATAGGCCTGTGATGACATGATTTGAGGAGACATCTTGCTAATTTGTGGATACTGACTTTAAACTTAAAAGCTCATATCATATCCTCTGATGTAGATTTACAGGGCTACAAGGATTTCAATCCAATGGAACCCAAGCGTTTGTTAAATATAGTAACTGAAACACCCAAGAGATTTCTGTGGTTATGCTAATTATTCCAGCTGACCACATTTGTCCAAGTTTTGCACACTACAAAACTTGAACAATGTTTGTGTCTTTGCGGGAGTTGCAACTTTAAAGTCCTTGCACCAACATAGAAACCTGGGCTTTGATATCAGCTGATCCTGACTGAGAGTTATGAGAGTTGAAATGACCGTCCCTTTGCCACTGATTTCAGATCTCACCCTCTGAGTCTGAGTTGTACAGGAACCCGATGCCTTCATCGATTTGATTCACCCTAGCATTTGCATTGCTCTTTTTTGATTTAGCACTAATCTTATTTCTGCCATACAACATTATAATGCCATATGCCAAAACTTGTCAGTATTTGCATTACGCTGAGCAATATTTTCTACCATGCAGGAATCGGTCCAGTATAATTTAATTTCCTTACTGCTTTGCTCAGCAGTTTTGTCATCAGCTAATTAAGAATTATTTTCCTTTTATTTTTACCTGATTTAGTATTTGTGTCATTTACTTTGTTCTTAATTTCTGTTAATACTCCCAATAGTCTTACTTTCTGATGTATTAGAGTTACTGCAGCAATGTGAGAGCCTATTTCTGATTCTAATATTTGGTGTGTTGTTAGCGGTTTCTCCTGTTAAAATGTCACAGGAACATGCTTTACAAATCACATGTTTCTGATCTTTCCCAGGCTCCTCTATCTGATTTTTTTTTTTATCCTCTTTTTTTTTTTTGCATTGTCAGTCAGTTACACTGACTTGCTAGTGTTAAATTGATGTAACACAACAGATTCACATCTCCTGACTTCTGTGCATCGTAACTGTAAATTTGATCATTCACCCAGTTTGTACTCATGTGTCTTTAAGCTGGACTGTGATATAATACATGTTGATTGTTATTATCGAAACTTAACATCTGTGGGCGCGTCAAATCATTTCATTTTTAGCATTGTCCTAAACGGGAAGATGTATGCTTGTATGCATGTATGCAGACATTGTATTTTTTCATGGTTTATGGTGTCTATTACTTGGCTTTGTTATGATAATAATCCGTCCTGTTCTTGTTTCATCTCCAGGTAAAGACTGTAGTCTTGCATCATGGCACACGAAGATGCGAAGGTGATCCCTGTGAGGGTTGCCTTGCGATGTCGTCCATTGATTTCCAAAGAAATCAACGAGGGATGTCAGGGCTGTCTGACATTTGTGCCTGGGGAGCCGCAGGTCTGTGCTCAACAGATGAGAAAAATACGCTCAGTTCCTGTTTCAGTTTAATTTAAGTGTACATCATTGCTTTCAAACGGTTATTTTACATGTTAAACAGCTTGATCTGCTGCTTTTTTTAAGTTTACTCACTGTAATTTGTTTTCAGGTGATCGTTGGCACAGAGAAAGCGTTCACCTATGATTATGTATTCGATCCCACTGCTGAACAAGAAGAGGTCTTCACTACAGCGGTGTCCTCTTTACTGAATGGACTTTTCAAAGGTAACTTTGATTTTTCACACCATAATCCAGGGGTCTCAGACTCAACTCACCAAGGGGCCTCTGGAAGTAGTGTCTGGGTGAGGCTGGCCCGCATCAAGTGCTCCACGAAAAAAGTACAACTGATCCAATCATCTCAGTCTTAACAGGTCAGAACATGCAGAACATGAACAGTTCTTCAGAACATTTGGCTTGAATGAGGAAGCAACTGAGACCCTCAGTATGGCTTTGAGATGCTAATCTTTAAGTTTGGACCTGAACTTTGACTGATTAAAGTTCATTGTGGAGAAGAGCTTTTCACACAGATAGGTGCTGCCAAAAAGGCACATGATCCAAACACCAACAAACACCGTACAGCACGAGGTGACAGAATATATTTTCCCTCCACTCAGTGACCCAAACATGTTACAAGTGACCAATTGCTAATCTGTGTTGTTGTCATGAGCCTGAGCTACGGTAGTGTTAAAAAATATAAAACGCCCATATGCATGTAAGAAAAAACACGGGGGCCGCACTAACACAAAGCTTTGATTTCAGGCAGGGGGCCACAAAATATTGTTCTGGGGTCCGCAATTGGTCCGCTAGCTGCAAGTTTGAGACCCCTGCCATAATCCATTAACTTTAGGTGAAAAACAAGTCTTTCTGTTTTAACCTCATTCCACAGAGTCAAGATTCTCCAACAACAGAAATGTGTGAAATATTTGTTGAAGTTACTCTTGATTCTTTGCACAAGAAAGACCACACACACACAGATCTGGAACATAATACATCAGCCAAGATTCCTCCTAATTCTAACACTATTTCTTACTGATCATCATTTATTGATGTGCGCTATATATTGACCTTTTTCAGGCTACAATGCCACAGTTCTTGCATACGGACAGACAGGATCAGGAAAGACCTTCTCCATGGGCGGCACGTACACATCAGCTCAAGAAAACAATCCTTCAGTTGGAGTTATACCGAGAGTTATTAAGAGGATCTTTGAGGAGAGGGAGAAGAGGTCAGACTGTGAATTCCACCTGACAGTATCCTACCTGGAGGTTTGTGGACAAATATAAACCACTGTAGAAAAAAAACATTCTTTGAATTTCAGGATGGTGTCTCTCATTTGGTGAACCTACTTCCTCTTTTTGTTTGTAGATCTATAATGAAGATATATTGGACCTTCTGTCCAAAGATAAACCTACCATCAGTATTCGGGAAGACCCTAAAGGTGACATTAAGGTGAGAAACATTTTTGTAAGTTTAAGTTTTACACTCTTGTTATACAAAAGATGTCTTCAGCTTTTCTATTTTTACATTTGTAAAATTCTCTTCTTCCAGATTGTTGGTTTGACAGAGAAGCAGGTGTTCTCTGCCTGTGAGATGGTCGGCTGTCTCGAACTTGGGAATTCTGCCCGTACTGTTGGCTCTACAGCGATGAACGCGGCCTCCTCTCGCTCACATGCCATCTTCACCATCACACTGGAGCAGCGCAGAGGAAATGACAAGTAAGTTTTGGAGTGTCTTGTTTTATACTCACTTTGGCAAACATCAGTCATATTTGAGTGTGACTTTATGTTTACACAGCGTAAAGGTTTACACACCCTGCATGTCTTTGACTTTCTGTGGTGTATTTGGAAAAATTTATTGATGCGTACTTAAAGAAGGGCTATTGTGCTTTTTTTAAGACTTTGTATTGTCCCTGTGGTGCCACCGTAGATTGAAGTGTTTTGATTGGTTTATAGACAGATTTAGGGATTTCCAAAATATATGACTATATATCAGTTTGAAAATCCATACTTGTTAAAAAGCTGATTATGGTTTCCACATGGAAATGAGATGCATGAGTAAACGTGTGTGGCTTTACGCGCTTTCATACACCATGTGGTGTCAGTTCCCAACTGCAGTTTTATCGCAAAAACAAGTCTACCACAGTACCAAACTAGAGAAAAGGAAGTTGTTTACACTGTTTACAACATTTCTTTCACAAATTCCTCTTCTCTGCCAAGTTTGGCCGCAATTTCACCCCAGAATATTCTTCATCAAACAGTTATCCCGGCGATCTCTGTGTGATGAATCATATTAATGCCGATATTTTTTGTACCTCACATATGAGAAGCTCATGTACTTATATGTGTCTCTGCATGGAAGTCAGAAATTTTCAGAAGTGCGTGACATGAAAATTTTCCATGTGAAAAGGACCACATAAGGGGGGCAAGGTTGCTAGAATGACATCATTAATCAGAATGAAGCCGTGTGGACCATGTGTCAAGCATAAATGAGGCTAAAGTGGGTATGCCTTTATTTTGAGAGGACAGGGCAGTAGAAAGAGGAGAAAACAGGGTGAAAGTGGGGAGTGACATACAGGAAAGTAGCCACAGGCAGGACTCAAACTTAGGCTGACTACCATAACAAAAAAGTGTGATCAGCAAACAAAATAAGATTAAACAGCTTTGACACATTACAAATGTCATTGATATACTATATAAATCAACTCAATTCAAACAACTTTATGAATCCCTCATGGGGCATTTAGTGTGGAGCAGCTCTTTCACACTGGAGGAAAGAAACACAAACAAAGACAAGTGGCGTACAAGTGATAAATAAATACCCCTGAAGGAAGATTAAAAAAAAACATCAAGAGACTTGCAGACTGATTAAAAGTCATCCAGACTGAATGCAAAATGTCAATAAAAGAATAAATATAAGATAAAAAGATATATGGCATCAAGAGATAAAAGAGATCA
The DNA here is from genome assembly GCA_030710495.1 of Labroides dimidiatus. Lineage (NCBI taxonomy): Eukaryota > Metazoa > Chordata > Actinopteri > Labriformes > Labridae > Labroides > Labroides dimidiatus. Next base: position 14,486,590 of record CM061159.1, read on the forward strand.
TTAAGAAGCATTCAGTTGTCTGCTTGCAGAGGGGATGAATGATTTTGAATAAGGGTTACTTTTACAGGCCGGTAAAACATACAGACGTTGCGAGAGCAGCAAACAGAATTTACTAGAAAGCTAGTGACCGTCAGAAGCTAAAATACTCTTTGCCTTCCTCAAGATCTGCTGGTTACAGAAAGAGCTGAAGTCTCTTTGTTTCATGCTGATGATTATGTTCGAGCATATTTTGAGGCCTGGATTAGTTGACGCGCTACTACAACCAAAGTCAAACACTGAATTTGGTTAAACTGGTTTTCTAACACCAGATGGTGAATGAAACAAGTGTTGCCTTGACTGTTTTTTTTTTCTGCCGGACTGATTGAATAGACTGTGAGCGTCTTTGACTTGGTTATTCTGCTGCACTTTTTCAGAGCGATGCTTTGTAATTTGCCTCTAAGTTGGTTTACTGTGTACCTGCAACGCCACATTTTCTCCTCCCACAGAACACAACAACCGCTTAAACAAAACATTTTCTTTTTAAAGTTTAGTGTTTCTTCGGAGTTCATTATTTCTGTAATCTTTTGTTGCAGAGTCGACTCAATTGTTTCTAAATTGCACCTTGTGGATCTGGCGGGTTCAGAGAGGCAAAAGAAAACCAAAGCAGAGGGGGATCGTTTAAAGGAAGGTAAACAATTCACGTTTTTCTACAGATTTGCCTTCTTAAAAGATGTTTCTCCCAGTGTTATAAAGTTTCTATTCTGGAACCTGTGCCTTGTATCAGGAGCTCTGGTTTGATGATATTTATTTTTCCTGCTCAGGTATCAGCATCAATCGGGGCCTTTTGTGTTTGGGTAATGTGATCAGCGCCCTGGGGGATGAAAGCAAGAAAAACACCTTTGTTCCCTACAGAGACTCCAAACTCACCCGCCTGCTACAAGGTACGCTTTGATTTAGCTGTTCAAGAGTTACTTTTTGGTCATTGGGGCAGCTTCAGATTCTGTTTGAACCTTCAAACATTAGCAAATAATAAACAGACAACACAATACGGGTGGCCTGCTTGTCTTAGCTCTGAGGAACAGTTTTTATTGATGGCGTCCGTGAAAGAAACTTAAAAATAGATATGAAAACTTTGTACATGTTGAGCAGGATCAACAAATTGTTTGTTATATTTATTTATTTATATTTTATTTTATTTTTGCAAAAATGGCATCAGTCTTAGTTATACAGCAACAATGCAGAATTCAAATGACTGCAGAATAATTTCTCTCTGTGCTGTTTGTGAACTCTTTTCTCTTCCTGTTTTCTTTGTTTCATCAGATTCTTTGGGAGGCAACAGCCACACTTTGATGATTGCCTGCGTCAGTCCTGCAGACTCAAATATGGAGGAGACCATCAACACACTACGATACGCCGACAGGGCTCGCAAGATCAAAAACAAACCAATCGTCAACGTTGACCCCAGAGCTGCAGAGATGAACCAGCTGAAACAGCAGGTGAAGGAGCTCAGAAGACCCCAGCGTCAGATCTGAAACTGCTGCTTATCACAGGAAGAGCTTTTTTGATCACACATGCAGAAACTTTAGGAAGATTTCACAAGCTTTGAGCATATGGAAAGATTTCTGTTGGGTAGTAAACAGAAATTACATGATGTACATCATACTTGACCCCACGTGCAGCATCAGTAAAGAGATTAATCTCCCCGCTTTTCCACCAGGAGAGACAAATCAACACACAGTAAAGCATTCCTCCACATTCTTGGTCAGTAAACCTGATTCCTCTTCTTCTTCTTCTTGTGATGGTTTGCAGGTTCAGGAGCTGCAGGTGATGCTTCTTCATGCTCGTGGAGGAGTTGCCCCGGTGCTTTCTGGGTAAATAAAATAACCCCTGTACCCTGATGTCCTACCAGTACACCAGATAGATGCACCCCTTGGCACAAATTACCCATAACAAAAGGCCATAACAGTTACTCAGTCCCTCCGTTTCAGGCCCGAGTCAGCAGAGAACGTGACTAAGCTGTTGGAAAGGAACCGCGCTCTGCAGGACGAGAACAATAAACTGAGCAGAGAGCTGAGTGAGGCTGCTGGACAGACTGCCTTCATGTTCGAGAAGATCATTATGGTGAGCCAGGCCCGAGCCAGAACATTAAACAATCCGTCCTCTACAGTCATTGTTAAGAGCTGATGGGGAAACTGTGTGTGCAAGTGATGATATGCTCATTGACGTTTAAATAAAACATGAAGCAGATAAAAAATAATGAAAACACATTTTATCTTTCTTGAGCTCCATCGTACGATTTACCTCTATCATGCTGGGCTCATTGTTCTGTCTTTATTTTATAGACGGAGCAAGCAAACGAAAAACTACAAAGCAAACTGGAACAACTGCGGCACCATGCGGCGTAAGTACACAGATTGAGTGATGCTAGCAGAACATAAAATGCTCAAGTCAATAAGATCTGACAAGAATAATCTGAAAACTGGAATTGAAAAAAAGGATTTCCTTTTTCCTTTCATATTAAAATGAACTGAATTTCTTTGACCAATAAATTAAAGAGGAAAAGCTCGGCTTCCCCCTTTCCATGTAGACTTCAGCTCCAGTTATCACACTTCTCTTTGACCTGTTCTGCAGCTGCACAGTGGATCTTGAGAAGCTGCTGGGGACTCTGGAAGATCAGGAGTTGAAGGAGAACATTGAGGTGATGAAGAACCTGCAAGATGTCATCCTGGAGCTCAAGGTACAGAAGTCAGCCTTCTGTCAGACTCCCAATTAAAAACCAGTTTTTGTGAGAGAGACATTGTGGGAAAATCTAAAGGCGTTAACATACTGCTGGTTTAAGGCTGTACGGCTTGTCTGCAGTATATAAGGCATGGCGATGTAAAGGCAGGGCAAAGTCACTACACCCCTGAACCTCCCTCAGAGGTGGAATAGAGGGAATAATTGTTGGGTTGTGTGTGAGGCAGGGTAGATCTCTACGATATGTCATCACAATATTACACTTTTTCAGGGTGCATAATGCTGGCGGAACTTTGTCCAAGCACTGATGTAGAATTGCAGTTTATAAACAGCTAATGTCTAACTCTTGGTCTTATTTAAGCCCTAATAATTGAATCGTCTTACATTTTTTAAAAATTGGTAAGTTCATTTTAAAAAAATGTAACTTGTATAAGATACAGATCATTTTTGTAACAAAACAATCAAACTTAATCTTACAAATTTAGAGGATGTTTTTCTCTCTTTAAGGCTATGATAAAATACACTCATACCTTGTATTGTGTCTGGAAAATTATTCTGCACCTGACTGCAAAAAAAAAAAAACCCGCAAAGAACAGAGTTTTTCGTATACTATCATTTACTTGTGCAAGGAGTGAACAGTTTAAACTTCATTTCGCTGACGCATATTCAGTTTTACCCAAGTGAAAGAGAAGTTGAGCAGTCACCAAATCATCAGTTTGGGCTTATCTGCCCCGCAACAGTCATTTGTGTGTATATGTGTGTAAGTGTGTGTGTGTGAATCACATGTCTCTACTCATACTGGGACAGTTTGTCCATGAGCCATCTCCTTTAAGGCAACTTGTTTTGTAGCTCAGTACTTTTCCACCATGGTTACACACAGCATTTTTCAAACTAATACAATGGTGCATAATGATGAGATTAGAGCTGCAATAAATAACTGAATAATCAATTATTAATCGTGAACTGTTTTGATAATTGATTAATTGGTTTAATTATTTATAAGAAAAAAAAAGTCCAAATTCTCTGATTTCAGCTTCATAAATGTGAACGTTTTGACAGTCCTGAATATCTTTGGTTTATGGACAAAAAAGACATTTGATGATGTCATCTTGGACTCTGAGAAACATCAACATTTTTCAGCATTTTCTGACAATTTATGAACCAAACAACAGCTTGATTAATCAAGAGAATAACTGATGGATTAATCGATCATGAAAGTAATCATTAGTTGCTGCCCCTTCATAAAGTATTTGCAAGAACACTACCTTCCTCTCACTCTGATATGATTTGTCTGTCCATTGTCTTTAAGTGAAGGTTTTCCTCACAGTATCTTTTCTTTGTGTGTCCTGTGTGTGTTTTTTCCCCCCTGTGTGTTATATAAATATTTAAAAATGACTTAAAGAAATGTTTCTGGAAAATGGTTAGTTGTGCAAAGTGAAGCTGTGGAGGAACTGCACTCAATGCTTGACCTTCGTATTTAATCATCTGAACAAGATAAAGAGGGAAAAACTGTAGAACGCTGAGCAAAAAACTGAATCACTCAGTGTTGCTGTATGTCTTGAATACCAAATGAGGTGGTTTATTCTTTCTTTCTTTATTCTCAGAGCGAGAGTGCAGGAATCGCCGCTTCCATCGATGCCATGACTGCAGGCGAGGATGGACAGGATGTGTCAGGGAATGGCAGTAAAAATTCAGCCGATGATTCTCCATCAGTATGTCGACTGTTTTCCCTCCTGATGATGAGAGTTTTCAGTTTGATCAAACACTCGAGTTTCTTCTCTTTTTCCCACTAACTGATAAAATAGATAAATAATCTCTCTCTCTCTCTCTCTCTCTCTCTCTCTCTCTCTCTCTCTCTCTCTCTCTCTCTCTCTCTCTCTCTGTCTCTGTCTCTGTCTCTGTCTGTCTGTCTGTCCGTCTTACTCATCAAACAGGACGTCACAGCCATGGCTGCCAAAGACTCCCCAGAGGATTTTACGACCCATCATGCACTGCGGCAGGCCCAGCTGTCCAAGGAGCTGATCGAGCTGAATAAAGTGTTGAGCCTGAAAGAAGCTTTTGTGAAGAAAATGTGTCAGAATGACACCCAGCTGGAGCCCATGCAGTCAGAGCACCAGGTGTGAGGATTTGTAACCCACAGTTTGACTCTCAAGGTCATTTATTTGGACACATCTTTAACTTTTGTCAGACATCTGGAGAGTCATAGAGATCTGTATATGTTCTTCACTTAATGGTGGTTGAAATCTAAGAGCCTTTACGTGTACATTTTGTTGTTTCATGTTCAAATTTTTTTATTGTTTACAGGACAATGAAAAGTTTTGAATACATTTAATTTTTTTTTCTTACAGAAAAATGTAACGAGCTTACAGTCTGCAGTTGATTCCCTACAAAAGGAGAAAGAGGACCTCGTTTTAGCTCTTCAGACAGCAAAGAAAGACACCAACCATGCTAAGTATGAACTTCTCAGTGATGCCTGTACATACATGCTTTGCCAAGTTTGTCTGGTTTTATATTAAAAAGTAGTCTAACGGGTCTTCATCTCCTCTCAAAGGCTGAGTGAGCAGCGCAGGAAGAGGCTGCAGGAGCTGGAGGGTCAGCTCGTGGATATGAAAAAGAAACTTCTGGAGCAGTCCAAGCTGCTGAAACTCAAAGAGTCCTCCGTCCAGAAAGTTAGCAAGCTCATGCAGGAGATACAGGCAAGCAGGGTTCTTTTTTCATTGTGCATGTAAAAATTAAAGATGCACCAATACCAATAACTTTTTTTTCCCAACGACTGTCCGTCTGTCTACTGGTGGAGGTTACCCCCGCAGTGATATGAAAACCTCAAACCAGTTTTCTCTGATGACATGGCATCACATGCACCAGCTTAGCTTGGAGCGTTAATTAACACTGTCGTTCCCACAGGCGATGAAGACCCAGCGCACACAGCTGATGAGGCAGATGAGGGACGACTCTGAGAAGTTCAGACTCTGGAAGAGCAAGAAAGACCGTGAGGTGCTGCAGCTGAAGGAGAAGGTAACCACTGACAGTTTATTCATCATCCTGCTGTTTAATCCTTTTTTTCCTCTCGCTTGAATCCACATGAGCTTTTTTGGCTTCTTGGACCTCCAGTTTGTTTATTCTCTGTTGAACAGGATCGTAAACGCCAGTATGAGCTGCTCAAACTGGAGAGGGATTTCCAGAAACAGGCCAACGTTCTGCGTCGTAAAACTGAAGAGGTGAGCCGCCTTGGGCTGACTGTAACACTGCTGTCAGTAGACACGGGAAAAGTTGCTGGATTTTCTACTGCAGTAGTAGATTAGAAATATCATTTTTTATCACTTTTTTTTTTAAAGAATGAAATGATCTGAGTGTGTCATCATTTCCCCTCCACAGGCTGCAGCTGCAAACAAACGTTTGAAAGATGCTCTGCAGAAGAGAAGTGAGGTGGCAGAGAAACGCAAGGATGCCCACAACAGAGGAGGGGAGGGAGCTGCTGCAAGAGTCAAGGTAGAACATGAAGAGTTTAAACAAACAAGCTTCAACTTACATTGTGTTTAATAGTAACAAGCATTTTTCATACAAGATTAGATATGAAAGCAACATTTGTGTTCATGGTAGAGACGTGTAAATGGCTTTTATGAAAACCTCAAGAACAGGGACTCTAGAACACGACTCGTTCAAAATTGGAAATACAGCTACGATACAAATCCTCTTAAAGTTTGGGTGCAGTTTAAGTTCTTGATTTTAAACAGAGTTTGATAGTTTGGAAATGTGCCTTTAATTAAACTTTTACCTGACCCCCTTTTGGCAGCCTCGAGTGCTGAAGCACAGACGACAATTAAATAATAACCAACACTAAATTTTTGACAAGAGTCCAACAGAACAGTCACCAGCAGCTCCTGCCTGCATCTGTCGAGGCTTTTTAACAGCTTTGCTGGACGCAATTTCTCCCGATTCGCTGCTCTGAGCTTGCTGTTGCGCACCAATCCGGCTTTACTGTTGGCTGTGGATGAAAACGCACACACACAAGCACAGAAAGGGGGAGAGCATACCAAATGAACAGGGATTAGCTGCAGTCATGGCAAACAGCTGAAACTTACATTGTGTAAAAATGAGACCTCTAACAAACATTTAACTCTAAAAACTCCAGAAAGTGGTCTCTTTGGTTCCCAGACATTTACAGAAAGTTGTAAAAAGAGGAGGTGATGCAACAAAAACATGTTGATGGCATCATATTTACAATTAGCATCAGTTTTCCAGTTTTTAAATTCAGAGTTGGGGCTGTTTATCTGACAACAGTGATTTGCTTTCTTAACTCGGGTTGTGTTTCTCTCCTCAGTCGTGGCTTCTCAATGAAGTGGAGCTGTTGGTGAGCATTGAGGAGGCCCGGCGTCACCTCACAGACCTGCTGGAGGACAGAAAGGTTCTGGCTCAGGAGATCAACCACCTCAAAGAGCAGATGGAAGCAGGAGAGCGACCTGCTGCCAAAATCAGGGTGAGATGAAAGTTCTGTGTTGTTATGCAGCTGTGACGGTATGCACGGTATGCCTCTGCTAAATGAAAAGTGTAGAATTGGAGAAAGGGGGCAACAAGTGCTTCAAGAGAGAAGGAGCCAACTCAGCCTGATGCTTTTGTTGTCTTCCAAAGCGTCGGACTCTGATCATCTCTGAGCTGGAGACGCAGGGCGCGCTGGAGACTCCTCTGACCAAACAGCTGGAGAACCTGGAGACAGAGATGGGCCTCAGGTGAGTCTGAATCACAGGATGTAAAAGCACATGGCAGTAAAAACCTATCATTACAGGAAATATTTACTGACTCTTTGAAACTATCATCTCGGATGAAATTTACAGGGAACATTTTGACGTGGAGAGTTCAGGAGTTAAAGATGATTCTTTATTTCTTTTAAAAATCAGGAATGCACAGATTGCCGACCTGCAGCAGAAAGTTCTTGTCGCAGACGGCGACAGTCGTTTGAAGCAGCGCGTGGATGGCGTTACAAGCATAGTGGATGCAAAATGTGCTCTGAGGCTTGCCATGTCTGAGGTGATTAACAAGCACTTTAATTTATATTTACATCCGTAAACTTTCCAAACTCTAAAACTGATCGTTTTCTGCATGTTACTTTTTATCCAGCTGGTGTCTGCCAAAACAGCGAGCTCCAAGCTGGAGAGCGAAGTCAAACAGGAGAAGGACAACGCACAATATCTGAGGAAGATGATGGCTGATGAGAGAACCGTGATGTCCACCATGGACATGGAGCATCAGCAGCAGCTGGTGGAGCTCGAGCAGAGGCATCAAGAGAAGGTCAGCAGATATGTTTTTGACTTTTGGGATGCATGTTTTAAGAAATGATCTGATCAGTACGCTGAGTGTTATTTTCCTTTCCTTTCCTTTCCTTTCCTTTCCTTTCCTTGTCGTACAGGTTCTTTATCTGTTGAACCAGCTCCAGAACAAACCCATCTGTGAAGAGTCAGACCAAACTAAGAAAGATGAGGAGAGTTCAAAGAAGGAGAGGGAGCTTCTGCAGCGCCTCAAACTTCAGGTTTGTCTCCTGAAAGGTGTTCAATCAAACTCTGAATGCTGTTTGTTTGTTTTGAGGGGAAATCTAGTCGTCCTTTTGATTATTTCAACATCATTTAGGAGGAAGAGCTTGAGAAGCTACGAGAGTTAAGTGAGCAGAACCAGAAGCTCGTGGAGCAGAATGAGCAGTTCAGACAGGTGACCTCATGATTTAAACACCTCATCACTCATTATCTGTCTATCTTTTGTTTGATTGAATAAAATTGAGGATGTCCTTCTTCATGCTGTGGAGCAGCACAGTGTGAAGTGCTTCAGCTGTTTCTGACTCACACTCATGTCTGCTTCCCTCCGCAGAAACTCTCTTTGCTCCAGCAGGCCAGTGAACGTAAAGTTCCTCCACCCGCCAGTGAAATAGGTCCTGATGACTCGTTTGAATATGTTCCCCCAAAGGTTAGTCAGAAGTGGAATCCTGTAACCTGCTCCTTGGACTGTTGTCCAAATACTGTCTGTGTTTTGGGATTAGAAGCTGAGATGTCCGTCTCTTATGTGTTTCTCTTGTTTTTCTTCTTTTCTTTTTTTTTAACTTTTAGTGTAGAAGTCTGATGATGTGTTTCTTTGTGTCTTTCTTAATGGAAGCCTAAAGCAAAGCGCTTCACCACCGCGAAGGCACCTCTGAGCATGGACATCAACGTTGAGGAGCTCATGTCTCCTAGTGAGGATGAGAAAGAGGAGGAAGTTGAAGAGTGGCGTCCTGAGAAACCTGAGAAAGGGCGTAGAGCTTCAAAGAAACCAAAAGCAACCGGGGTAAGACTGGAGGAGGACTGGGTTCCTCTTTAAACTCGTCACAGGAAGCAGAACGCTATCACTAAAAAGTCTGTCACAGCTTGTTATGTTTTCTTGGATGGCTCGTTGAACAGCCATGTTGTTTAAAGCTGTGTGGGCAATGTTGAGCTTGTGTCTGTTCTTCAAACGAAGCATGGTTTAGTCATGCGTGAGACAAACAAACATAATATTAAAAACTTCTCCCTCCTCTTGTTCAGTGTGCGTGTAAAGGACGCTGCAGCAACAAACAGTGCCGGTGCCGTAAAGGAAAGATGACGTGTGGAGAGAACTGCCAGTGTGATCATGAGAAGTGTCGAAACATGGATCATCAGGTACCAGCAGGGCTTTGATATCTGATAGGCGGAAATCTACACTGGGATGTAAATCTGGGGATAACAGGAATAATTTGTAAAGCATTTTCACACATCACAGTATAGCAGAAGGTGCTGAACATTAAAAAATACATTTAAACTTTGTTTTAAATATACATTTAAAGTTAGTCATATAGCATGGCAGCTCTTCTTCTGGCTTCAAAAACAGTGACAACTCTGCCTGTGAGAGACACCTGGTGCTCCCAGCCCAGCGTGGCTCTAAATCCAGAGCCAGACTCTTCTCCTCTGTTGTTCCAAAATGGTGGAATGAATTACCAAACTCCATACAGAGTCCTTTTCTACTTTTAAGAGGCCTGATAATTATATTATTATTATTATTATTATTATAATTATTATCCATCAGTGTTTTTTGATTCCTGGTGGGTCCTGACCCCCACTGTAACAGGTCATATTTGTTTGGTTTAAAGTGAAACTTTGATTCTTTACTGAGTTTAAAATACAGAAATGTGTTTTTTGTTTTCTCATTAAAGTTCAGACTTTATTTTTAATCATCATTTCAGGACGTCAGTCAGGCAGAAAGTGTTTCTCGAGACTCTCTTCAGGACCCCACAGCTGACAGCCCTGATAACAGCACCTTCTTCAAGCCGCCTTCGTGCACCCCCACTAAAAAGGCAAGACGACTGCTTAAGACCGAGCAACACAGGATAATCACCTCAGTGAAGCCTTTATCAGAAACAAACAACAATCGGTGTGTTTCTCTGCTCTGTTTCAGGTGCTGAAAGAAATCGGAGATATGGGACATCCCACAGCAGACCTGAAGCTGGTTAGGAAGCCCGTCTTTGCAGAGGAAGCAGATGAGGAAGAAGATGATGAAGAGGGAAGAACAACAGTCAGCTTCCTCAAGAAGAAGAAGAGGATCCTGACGAGTTTTCAGAACAGTTTTTTCTCAGGATGCACTCCAATCAGAGAGGAGTCTTAGTCAGGACAGAGTAGATTTTAACAGTAGGTGCGTGTCTGTGTCGTGAACGTCTCTTTTTATATGTGATCAAAGCGTTGTGTACTGTAACTTGAAACAGTTGTAGATTCTGAAATTACTTTGTTTTCAGGAGAGGGGATCAGAGGGACTGTGAATAGTGTTAAATGTTTTACTGGAAGTAACAATGAGATGATCATCTGTACATAGTATTTTAGTTTAATGTAGCAGAAGGTACGACTAAATCACTTTGCGCCCCTTTAAATCAAATTTTCAGCGTCCTGCAGCCAGAAGCTTTTTAAAAAAGCCCCTAAGCAGCATTTTCTTGGGGAGCGGCCTCATTTTTTTCACTGTGCTTTTACTGTCAGCTCAATAAAGTCTTACAGTCAAACCCTGTTTTTAAAGAAGAAACCCTTTTGTCTGAATTTGTACAAGTTCCAAAAAATCCAAAAGCTATTAGATTGAAGATAATTTATTTTACTCATTATTCTGTGATGGATTATGTTTTACTTTTAACTCACTTTTAAAAAGTTTTTATGAAGTAGAAGTGGAAGAGGTTTGATGTTTTATTCAACAAATAAATCCTGACGATGACTCAAAATTATTCTCATCTCGTAAAATCGTCTGTTAAAACTAACTCTCGTCCCAGAAGGACTTACACTGTGTGAACTTTATACAGGAACTTACAAGAGCAGTTTCTGTCTCGCAGATCTCCAAAAAGCTGAGAAGAATTAAACAGAAATTTAAGTTAACTCAAACTCAACTTACTAAGGGGCCTCTGGAAGTAGTGTCTGGGTGAGGCTGGCCCGCATTAAGGGTTCCACAAAAAAGTACAACTGATCCAATCTTCTCAGTCTTAACAGGTCAGAACATGCAGAACATGAACAGTTCTTCAGAACATTTGGCTTGAGGGAGGAACTGAGACCCTCAGTATGGCTCTAAGATACTCATCTTTAAGTTTGGACCTGAACTTGGACTTATTAAAGTTCATTGTGGAGAAGAGCTTTTCACACAGATAGGTGCTGCCAAGAAGGCACATGATCCAAACACTGTATAGCACGAGGTGACAGGATATATTTTCCCTCCACTCAGTGACCCAAACATGTTACAAGTGACCAGTTGCTAATCTGTGCTGTTGTCATGAGCCTGAGCTACAGTAGCCCACAAGTGTTAAAAAATATAAAACACTCAGATGCGTGTGGGAAAAAAACATGCAGGTCGCATTAACTCAAAGCTTTGATTTCAGGCAGGGGGCCACAAAATATTGTTCTGGGGGCCGCAATTGGCCCATGGGCCGCGAGTTTGAGACCCCCGTGTAAACAATTTGGCTTTTCAAACCATTTGTGAAAAATGTCAATATCTTGCTGCACTGTTAAAGCTGAGGTTAAAGCGAGTTTTTGTCTTATTTCTAACACTTATAATTAATGAGAATCATTCACTGACCAGAATTTTTTCTGAAAAAAAAAAAAAGGAAAAAGCACTTTAATAGCTTGTAAAATTTGAGAAAGAGGTAATAATGATGTACTTTAATAGTTTTCCAAGAAATTTGAAAACTTTTGAAAACTTCATACTAAATTTCATTGCGTCTAAAAACCAAAAAAATAAAATGTCGGAAGACAGAAACAAAACAAAAAAACGCCCGTTTTTCATATTGTGCGACCGGAAATTGCCATTTCAAAGTAAGAGCACGTAAGAGGACGGTGCTGAGAGGGAGCGAGAGAGTTTTGGCGCTCCTTTGTAACAGAAGTTGATGGACAAGGATCAGTACGTAGTTTTTCGAAACAATAAAAGAGTGTGTCTCAGGGAAGAAGACATGATGACATTACCAAATAGAACATTTTCTACTTTAAAATCAGCACTAATTGCTTTTCCCCTGGCCTTTACTTTTGTGTATAGAGTGGCTCTTATATTTGGAACAAAAAGCCATTAAGCATTCTATTATATTATTACTTTGGTATGCCATGAGGGCACAAGCTCCCTCACCTAAGTAATGAGAGCCTGTCATAATCAAGGATGCTTTTGTTATTTAGTTGCTTTCCAACCTTTCTCATCTTTCATACAAAAAGTTAGGCTATCACTACCAAAACCTTTTCTGCACAGCTGGAAAGATGAAGATGCTGCAAGCATTGGAGAAGTTACTGAAAAGATCGAAGAGCTCATACTAGCATCACAGAGCCCACCAGATGTCACTGCAGCAGTCAGAGAGCTCACCAATCTGACTGCCTCTCAAAGAGTCACCCTGACTCATTCCCAGCTACATACCATCAAGCGAGGCTTCAGCTGTGATGTTTGTTTGAGTAAGTATGCAATGGAAAGTTAAATAACTATCACACACATAAAATAATTTTGAGTCTATTTAATTTCATCCGTGCCAGGATTTGAGATGATCGAATACATGTTGTTACATTCCCTAATCAAGGTAATTTTTGTCTCATCTACTACAATTAATTGCATCTACTAATGGAGACCCTTGTATAACAGGCAATCGTATGATGTAAAAACAGACATTTTCAAGTTGTGTAAAAGAAAACACTTTCACCTATTACACTTCAAATGTTTTCATGGAGACAGACAGCAGCTAACATGTTTTTTCTCATTTTGTATTTTAGAGTTCATTGAGGAACCAGTCTTCATGCAATGTTGCAAAAGTATACGGCTGCAAGACGTGTGTGGAACAGTGGCAGGAGACTTCTGACTACTGTGCAAAATGTAGGGGGAACTCCAGACACAGCATTGTATTTGAGGTTAATGGTCTGTCTGAGAAAATTTTCTGTTCTGAAATCCCTTTTTGAAGAGGAGTAACATTTTGCACTTTTATACTCACAGGAAGCCATGGTGTATTTGAGTTTATTTTACTGACTGAAAATATGGTTAAGAGTTGTTGATTTCGCATAAAGAAGGAAGTTGAAAATTTGACAGTTCTTATTGACATCACTATTTCATTGACTTTAACATTTACATAAACCTTTTCCTTTACCAAACACTTACTGCCACCAGTTACCTGTTCCTGTAACTAATTCCTATTCTATAAGTTCAAATGGCAGTTCACACATTGCGATAAGTTGTAGTTATGAGATAGAGCAAGGCCTCTTTGTATGGAGCAAAGTCATTGTTTGCTGCTCTAGAGAACAAGTCTTAAATGTCAGAATATTTCTCTGCAAACTGATTCTCAACTGTAAGTTTGTCCTGTTCCGTTGAAAATGGATCAACTCCAAAAGTAGAATGTGTGGTTAGTTCGGATCCCAGTTGTTGGTTGTACAGGTCTGCTGCTTCAACTGAATGAGGCAGCAGCTCCTCTGGAATTTTTCTGGGACAGCCACTGCCAGCCAAGTCGTTTGGTATGCCTTTACCTAGAAAATAAAGAACATATGGTTGATCATGAAACTTATGACTGCTTGTTGCATTTATTTTAATCTTCTCTACACTGGTTTATTTCACCTGGTATTCGGTGAGCGTTCCATGACTCCACCACCCTGGTAAGACCAATCTGGCATAACTGTACAGTCAGGTTGGACACACAGTATCTGACAAGATTGTTGTCCATGTCCAATTCCTCTTGATCCACCAATTGCAGAAGAGCTGTCTTCAGGGGGTAGTTGACACGATTATTAACCTCAGGCCAGATTCGTTCAACTGTATCATTCTGAAATTAGAAACACAGATTTGTCATTATTCTGGTGGTTGATGCAGAATTCCCTCTGTAACTCTATATACTCAGCAGTCATAACCTTTAACCAGAGTTAGTTTTTTTTTTAATTAAAGAACTGTTCTTGGCTAAGTTTATTGTTATGATAGTTTTTTTACTCAGAATATTGGAAAGCATAGTAAATGTAAAGAAAATGTTTGAAATGTAAATGTAAGTCGAAACTGCTGCTGAAGAAAACAATAAAAATTATAATCCAAATAGGCATACTTAGCGTGTTTCTGAAACAGGTAAACAAACTAATGAACTCTACCCTTGTGGATGAAGTCTGTAAGTAAGGCCTTCTCTCCTGATTATGGCGATGGGATGACAGCAGCTCCTGCATGAAGAGTGTCAAATAAAATTCTTTGCCATGATCTACCCGCACCTGATCCCACATTCCATTGGCAAGTACTGCAGGCCTGTTGGATGGAAAAAAAGTTTTAATATGTGCTGAACTTGCACAGCATGCACTTCTTTTAATGGCGAGATACCCCTTCATCATCCTTCTTCCATATGTAGGTCCGGTCTAGAAAATAACGAGATGACTTCCACATTCCAAAGCCACACCAATTAAAATGTTTATCACGAACATAGGTGGTAATATTATAGGATTGGTCTGTTGACAAATAAATGTTTTGCAGGCGTAAAAACGTGAAGCATTCTCTCTTTCTAACACACACACACACACACACACACACACACACACACACACACACACACACACACACACACACATAGTAAAGGGGAGCTCTAACAGGTTCCTACCTCGGCTATGGCTTTTGCTACCTCTAACTCCAAATGTGCGTCGGGAAGTCTCATCAAACTTAAGCTATTTTCAGCGCAAAACCTCCTCACATTTCTTGCAGAAAATCCTCTTCCACCTCCAATTTCGTGTGATATGCGTGCAGAGATTTCTCCAGATGACAAGCCTTGTTTTGCCATATCAAAAATCGCGTAAGAGTAAGGTTATACATTTTTAGCATGGGCTAGGGTACCACAGTCATGTATTTTTTTTGGCGCTTTTGACATCGTCCTCATACGTGCTCTTATTTTGAAAACGGAAGCTTCCGGTCGCACAACATGAAAAACGGGCGTTTTTTGTTTCGCTCTCCTAATATTTTATTTTTTTGGTTTTAGACACAGAAAATGAAAACCAAGTAGGTTTTTAATTTTTTGATACCTTCTTGACCATGAAAAAGATAAATGCCTCGAATTTATTTATTTTAAAAAATGAAACTCAAAACAACACTCGTTTTTTGTTTTTTAATATCCTTTTCTGAACGGAAAATCCAATAACCAAAACATACAGGGACCCACATTGGTTAACATGTAAACCTGAAGTAAACTTCTTCTGATATTTTATACTTTACAAACCTGTACAGGAGCAATGAATCACACAGACAACTTTACTTCTCCCCGTTTCAGCCTCGCTCCACATAATGAGAAAAACGGGCCATGACGGCATAAAAGCCGTAAAGCGACTGCCGTAAACATAACTCCACAGGCGATGCAAAGCGTAACACTGCCATCTACTGGCGAATGATAGAAATTAACTGTCTGATCAAAAAACTTAATAAAATTGGAATTCAGTCAATCAATGCATTCATGATGGGTATCAAGGCATATAGGCTGTGATAATCAAATTACCAGACAACTATCTCAGTGAATGACTTCTTTAGACTTGGCAAGTTTTTGGGAAACCATCCACGAACGTAAGTTTATAAAAGTAAAGAGCACTGACAGTGCAACTGACAGATCAGCTAAAGACCAGTTAACAAACTATTGAAAATTACTACTCCTAATTTTATTTAACTTTTTGGTATTAATGTCACTTATTTTCAAAGTTGAGAGTTTGCGAGTCATGTGACCGCAAGGGCCCGGAAGTTGTTATAAATACCGCTGAGCGAAAACACACTCAATTTACTGAACTGATGGTTAATACAAACGTAACACTCGCAACCGCTACGTACACAAGACCGCTAGAATCTGAATAGATAAAAAAAAAAAATCCTTTTTTAAAAAAAAAATATTTGAATAACCCTCAATGTTATATAATATTGTTTGAACAGGTGAGTTTCTACCTGAACGTTCCATGGTTGCCATGGGAAATTCTGTCGTTTGAATCCAATCGATCCACTTGCTCGGTGAAATTACTGATCGGCTCGCACGAGGATTTTTCACGCAAGGATTTCTTCAGAGAAACACTCAAACAAAGCGATTTTTCTTTTTTAACAGGACATCGGACCATCTTCAGAGACCATCTTCTACGCGACATAAGGACTTTTCAATAAGAAAGTGAGAATTATTGACTTTTTCTGATTTTTTCGAATGCCTGAACAGATGCTAATATTGTTGATGTTAGCTTAGCCTTGTAGAATATAAGTCATCATGTCAAAGTTTGTGGTTTATTCATAATTTACAATAAAGCAAAGTATAAGATGATATAATTTATCGTAAATTTTATTAAATATTTCGACCTCTGTCCCGACATTTCCATGTTCTATGGTTGATAAACGATATCAAAACTTTGGGTCAGACCTCTTAAAAAAAACTAAAAACACCAACAAATAACTATTTTTCAACGGGACCTAGACAGAGGGAAAGCATCCGCAGAGGAGGAACTTCCTGTCGGGAGAAAACCAGGAATTGTGCACTTTTTATGACTACATTTATTATGTTTTATTTTTCAGAAGTGCTAGCCCAATGTCAATGCTAACTTTGTTTTGAAATTCCTTTAACTGTTAAATAGAGAGACTGAATTAATTGAAATAAGACATCATGTTACATTTTCTTTTCTCCTTGTCCATAAGCAACGGGATGCAGGTGACAAAGATAACATTTAGCACATACTTGGACCATAAATTTATGCTCCTTCATTTTACAATAAGTTTTTGTTTACATTTCAAAACTTGAAAATATTTAAAACATCTTGAGCTAATCTGTTTGATGGCATCTGAGTATCAGACTTAACATGTTTGACTCTAATCTTGTGGCAGATATCTATTTTAAATTTAATCTTTAAAGCCTGTTGGCACGGGATTAGTTTCACCTGGGGACCTCTGATAATTTGTAATAATTGCGGAGGACGCCTGTGTTTATAATCTCCTGCGAATCGACCATACCCCTGATATCGTACCCTTATATCAGAGGTAAATAGGCTTTAAATAGTCTAATTTATGAACGTAAATATAACAATAAAAACACACTTAACTTGTCTGTCACTATACACTGATATTAGGTGAACACAATCATGATAACAAATTAAACATACTTCAGTCAGACATTTAGACAGCTCCATAACCTAAAGGGGTCTTAAAACAAGTGACCTAAAATATGATTTGGAGTCTCTCTCTGCGCGCAGCAGGTTGGCACTGATGCGCTGTCTCAGAGCGCACAATCATATTATTGATAAAAAATCTGGGGTAGAACTCAATAAGGACTGATCTTTTGCGTAGTAACTTTAGACTATTAACTGAATTACATTTATTTAGCATGTTCGGAAGTTTTCAATGCACATTGATAGAAAAAAAGTTTGACTGGAGTCGGATGTGGACGTCGTCTTCCTTTATCTGAATGTACAGCTGGCTGTGCGCTGCAGAGTGAGGTGCTGCTGCTCATGCACAGTGGGTCTTTGCAGCGATTTCACTCAGAAACATGTGAAACGACAAGTTATTTGCAGGCTTTGCTTATCCCGTGCCAATGCGCTACTCCAAAAACTGATGTCAGGGGGTAATTCTGAAATTACTAGAGGTCCCCACTTATTACTAATCCCCTGCGAATAATACTTTAGATAACTTTTACAAAGAGGGGATTAGTTTGGTGTTAACAGGGTCTCTGGAAAGTTCACAATTTTCTGTGCTGACTGCTTACAAGATGCTTTAATATAAAAAGATATTTACATAATAATGGTTTCCATATGCTTTTTTACACCCATGCTAACATGCGTAGGGCATCCTGTCTTTTTTTTTTGTTTCGTTAGCCCGAGGATGAAGCAGCGCTTCACTTGGACTTCGGTCCTTATTCCAGTTCCCGGCCGGCCCAGCAGCCCACGGCTTGTCCTTCAGAGGGTCCCGGCACCAGCCCCCTGCAGCAGCTCCCAGCCTGCCCGCCACCCTGGCTCTACAGGGTCATCAAGAGCAGCAGCTGATGCTCTAACAAAGCGGTGCAGGAAGACACTTTCAGCTCTGGGTGAGTATGTAAAAGCCTGCCCATTTAAAAGAGTGAGAGTGCCTACAGGAGCTGAAGATTCTGGCCCAAAACCACCCACGCCACCTTGCATTTCATTCAAGCTGTGGCAGCCAGAATCAGATATGGCAGCATTTCTTGACGCGAGCCCCCTAGCACCACCTGTGGAATCTAGGGAGGCTCTTAATGGGGGGCCCGCCAAACCACATGTGGCCCCCAAAGCTGACAGAAATGCATGGATCCCGAAAGCAGCTTTGGCCCCCAAAGCTGCTCCTCGCATGGTGCCCCCTAAAGCAGCAGGGCCTCAGCTGCCGTGGGACGCACCTGAGCCAGAGTGGGCAATAAACGTCAGGTTCGGAATGGATAAGCGTGAAGAGTGGTTAGAGAGCTGGTGGAGGAAGAAACCAGCTGAGGAGAAGAGGAGGAGAGGAGGAGAGGAGGAGAGAAGAGGAGAGGAGAGGAGGAGGAGAAGAGAGGAGAGGAAAGGTATGGAGAGGAGAGGAGAGAGGGAGGAGGAATGAAGAGGAGAAGAGAGGAGAGGAGAGGTGGAGAGCAGGTTAGAGGGGAGGATAGGAGAAGGAGATGGGATGAGAGGAGAGAAGGAGGAGAGGTGGAGAGAAGGAGAGGAGAGGAGGAGATGAGGAGAGAGAGGAGAGGAGCAGAGGAGAGGAGAAGAGGAGAGGAGGGGAGGAGGAGAGAGGAGAGGAAAGGAGGGGTAGAAGGAGAGGAGAGGAGAAGGAGAGGAGATGAGGAGATGATGAGGAGATGGGGGAGGGAGGAGAGGAGAGGAGAGAATTGGAGAGGAGGGGGAATGGAGAGGAGAGAAGAGGAAAGGAGGAGGAGAGGAGGAGAGGACAGAAGGAGAGGGGGGAAAGGAGGAGGACAGGAGAAGGAGAGGAAAGGAGAGAGGTTTATAGAGGAGAGGAGAAGAAGAGAGGAGAGAAGAGGGGAGGTGAGAAGTGAAGGAGGAGGAGAAAGGAGAGGTGAGGAGAGGAGAGGAGAGGAGAGTAGGAGAATGAGGAGAGTAGTAGGAGAGGAGAGGAGAGGAGAACAGGAGGAGCGTAGTAGAGAGAGGAGAAGAGGAGAGGAAAGGAGAGGAGAGGAGAGCTGGAGGAGAGCTGGAGGAGAGAGAAGAGGGGAGGAGGAGTGGAGGAGAGAGAGAAGAAGAGGGGGAGAAGGGTTTGAGAGGAGAGGAGAGGAGGAGAGAAGGAGGAGAATAGACGATGAGAGAAGGAGGAGAATAGACGATGAGAGAAAAAAGAGGAGAGAAGGAGAGAGAGGAAAGGAGGAGAAGGGCAGGGGAGAGGAGGAGAAAGAAGAGAGGAGAAAGAGAGAAGAGAGCAGGAGAGGAGGAGATAGGGGAGAAAGAGAGGAGAAGAGAGAGGTATTAGAGGAGGGGGAGATTGTGGAGGAGGTGGTGGTTGAGATGCAGGACAGGGAGGAGGAGAAGATTGTGGAGGATGTAGAGGTGTTTGAGATGGAGGTGGAGGTTTTTGAGGAGGGGGAAGTGCTTTAGGTGGAGGAGGTGGAAGAGGAGGCGGAGCAGCTGGTGGAGTAGGAGGATGTAGAGACTGAGGAGGTGGTGCTAGAGGAAGTGAAGGAGTTGATGGTGCTGGTGGTGGTGGAGGAGCAGGATGTAGAGGAGGAGTGGAAGACAGTGGTAGTGGTGGAGGAGATGGGAGGAAGTGGAGTGGCAGTGGTGGAGAAGAAGGTGGTGAAGGAGGAGGTGGAAGAGTTTCTGGTTGAGGTAAAAGAGGAGAAGACAGTGGTTTTGGACGAGGTGGAAGTGGAGAAGAGGAAGGAAACAAACAGGAAGTGGATCGAGAGAAGGAGGTGGAGAAGTTGAGGAGGTAGATGGCAACAGAGACGAGAAGGAGAGGGAAGGAGAGGAGAAGAAAGATGAGGAGACTGAGGAGCCATTTACACGACAACGGTTTGAGGACCAAATAGAAGAGTATCACCCCGTTTCAGCATCTCGTTAAAACTGCGTTTTAGCCGACCTAAAACAGTCACAGTTGCCATGTAGACAACAAGCCAGGTTTTAGTTGATGTCACGCTCCGTTTCGTGCGGGCATATTCCACTTTTGTTGTGGGAACTTTTAATTGCGTTACAAGATGCAGACAAAAACAGCGGTTCAACGGTTTAAATTAATCTTGCATGAATAATCTGAAGCCCCTGACAGCTCACATGACAAAAACAAATCAAACGAAACTCCTCAGATACAGATAAAAGAGAACAGAAAACAACTTAGGACACAGTCAGATAGAACAAAGATAATTTGTAGATTATTTGTCCTCCAATTTGACTTAAATTTAGATTAAATTTAGCAGAGATGTATATTTAAAAAATAGGTTAAAAAACGGTTAAATGGTTAAATTATCCGAAATGCTTGACAGCTCGCGTGATAAAAACATTTGTCAAAAATAACGAAACTCGTTATATAAAGAACAGAGTACCTAAAATAACTTAGAACAGAGTCAAACAGAATAAAGATTATTTGTCCTCCAATGTGGGGTGGTGGTGGCAGGGAGTTAGATGCATTAGTCTGCATTAATCTGAGCTTATTTTAGATAATCACAAGAGTAAAGACTGAAGTAGCTTCAGAGTGTTGCAATGTTAGTAGAAGTCCTTAACAGCTTGCGTAATAAAAACATTTGTCAAAAATAATGAAACTCATCAGTTAAGATAACAGAGAACGTAAAATAACTTAAAACAGAGTCGAATAGAATAAAGATTATTTGTCCTCCAGTGTGGGGGGGTGGTGGCGGGGAGTTAGATGCATTAGAGCGACAGAAGCCTGTTGTCCTAAATACTGATGTAAAATGAAATAATATAAAATAAAATCGATTCAAAACAGAATAACTTTAATCTTTCTCTAAACATACAAAAGGACAATCCGATGTCTTCATATTAATGAAAATATCTGTACGCGTTGCTCAGGACTATAAATCAGTAAAACGTAAAAACAGAGTCAGATAGAATAAAGATTATTTGTCCTCCAGTGTGGGGGGGTGGTGGCGGGGTGTTAAATGCATTAGTCTGCATTAATCTTAGCTGATTTTAGATAAACACAAGAGTTAAAGACCAAAGTAGCCTCTGAGTGTTGCGCCGTTAGTAAGAGGGCTTCAAAACTTAAAACTGAGAAATAAAGATATAACCGATGATGTACAAAAAAACCTCAGCAGCATGGAATACAAAAGATAAATTTGACTTAAATTTAGATTAAATTTAGCAGCGATGTATATTTAAAAAGTAGGTTAAAAATTGGTTAAATTATCTAAAATGCTTGACAGCTCACGTGATAAAAACATTTGTCAAAAAATAACTAAACTCATCAGATAAAGATAAAAGATGCCTTTAAAACAACTTAGGACAGAGTTAGATAGAATAAAGATTATTTGTCCTCCAGTGTGGGGGGGTGGTGGCGGGGTGTTAGATGCATCTGTCTGCAAAGACTGAAGTAGCTTTAGAGTGTTTCGCTGTCCATAAGAGGGCTTCAAAACTTAAAATCGCGGAAGATAAAAATAATGGAACTTAGATAAAGATAAAATAACGTAAAATAACTTAGGACAGAGTCAGATAGAATAAAGATTATTTGTCCTCCAGTGTGGGGGGGTGGTGGCGGGGTGTTAGATGCATTGGTCTGAATTAATCTCAGCTCATTTTAGATAAACACAAGAGTTAAAGACCAAAGTAGCCTCAGAGTGTTGCCCTGTTAGTAGGATTGCTTCGAAACCTAAAATCAAGAGAAAAAATATAACCGATGATGTCCAAAACAAACCTCAGCAGCATAGAATAGAAAAGATGACTGACTTAAATTTAGATTAAATTTAGCAGCGATGTATATTTAAAAAGTAGGTTAAAAAATCGTTAAACTTAGAAAAGATGCTTATAAAAGTTAATTAAAGAGCAAAACATTTTTTCTTGAAAACTATTTAGAGAATGGTTAAGAATTTCAATGTATTTAAAAATGAGAAAGAAAAAAGGGTAGTGTGTCGCTAAACACACTTAATAACAATCAATTATCGTGTAAAATAGATTTTAAAACGACATCAAAGATTTAAATTAATCTTGTATCAAGTATTTGAAATCCTTGACAGCTTGCATGATAAAAACATTTGTCAAAAAAACGAAACTCATTCGATAACAGAGAACGTAAAATAACTTAGAACAGAGTCAAATAGAATAAAGATTATTTGTCCTCCAGTGTGGGGGGGTGGTGGCGGGGTGTTAGATGCATTAGTCTGCATTAATCTGAGCTGATTTTAGATAAACACATTAGTTTAAGACTGAAGTAGCTTCAGAGTGTTGCACCGTTAGTAAGAGGGCTTCAAAACTTAAAATCAAGAGAAAAAATATAACCGTTGATGTCCAAAAAAACCTCTGCAGCATGGAACATTAAAGATGACTGTGACTTAAATTAAGAATAAATTTAGCAGCGATGTATATTTAAACAGTAGGTCAAAAATTGGTTAAATAATCTGAAATGCTTGACAGCATGCGTGATAAAAACATTTGTCAAAATATAACTAAACTCATCAGATAAAGATAAAAGATGCCTTTAAAACAACTTAGGACAGAGTCAGATAGAATAAAGATTATTTGTCCTCCAGTGTGGGGGGGGGGGGGGGTGGCGGGGTGTTAGATGCATTAGTCTGCATTAATCTGAGCTCATTTTAGATAAACACAAGAGTAGCCTCAGAGTGTTGCCCTGTTGGTAGGATTGCTTCAAAACCTAAAATCAAGACAAAAAATATAACCGATGATGTCCAAAACAAACCTCAGCAGCATGGAATATAAAAGATGACTGTGAGTTAAATTTAGATGAAATTTAGCAGCGTTGTATATTTAAAAAGTAGGTTAAAAAATCGTTAAACTTAGAAAAGATGCTTATAAAAGTTAATTAAAAAGCAAAAAATTTTTTCTTTAAAACTATTTAGAGAATGGTTAAGAATTTCAATGTATTTAAAAATGAGAAAGAAAAAAGGGTAGTGTGTCGTTAAACACACTTAACAATCAATTATCGTGTAAAATAGATTTTAAAACGACATCAAAGATTTAAATTAATCTTGTATCAAGTATCTGAAATGCTTGACAGCTCGCGTGATGAAAACAATTTTTCAAAACTAATGAAACTTTTTACATAAAGATAACAGAGAATGTAAAATAACTTAGGACAGAGTCAAACAGAATAAAGATAATTTGTCCCCCAGTGTGGGGGGGTGGTGGCGGGGAGTTAGATGCATTAGTCTGCATTAATCTGAGCTGATTTTAGATAAACATATTAGTTAAAGACTGAAGTAGCTTCAGAGTGTTGCAACGTTAGTAAGAGGGCTTCAAAACTTAGAATTAAGAGAAAAAGATGTTGATGTACAAAAAAACATCAGCATCACGATATAGAAAAGATGACTGTGACTTAAATATAGATTAAATTTAGCAGCGTCGATATTTAAAAAGTAGGTTAAAAAATTGTTCAATTATCATAGGTCCTTAACAGCTCGAGTAATAAAATCATTTGTCAAAAATAATGAAACTCATCAGATAAAGATAACAGAGAACGTAAAATAACTTAAAACAGAGTCGAATAGAATAAAGATAATTTGTCCTCCAGTGTGGGGGGGTGGTGGCGGGGAGTTAGATGCATTAGAGCGACAGAAGCCTGTTGTCCTAAATACTTATGTAAAATGAAATAATATAAAATAAAATCGATTCAAAACAGTATAACTTTAATCTTTCTCTAAATATACAAAAGGACAATCTGATGTCTTCATATTAATGAGAATAGCTGTACGCGTTGCTCAGGACTATAAATCAGTGAAACGTAACATAACCATGACTTAAGTAAAATAACTTAGGACAGAGTCAGATAGAATAAATTTGTCCTCCAGTGTGGGGGGGTGGTGGTGGGGAGTTAGATACACTAGTCTGAATTAATCTGAGCTAATTTTAGATAAACACAAGAGTTAAAGACTGAAGTAGCTTCAGAGTGTTGCAATGTTAGTAAGAGGGCTTCAAAACTTAAAATCAAGAGAAAAAATATAACCGTTGATGTCCAAAAAAACTTCAGCAGCATGGAATATAAAAGATGACTGTGACTTAGATTCAGATTAAATTTAGCAGCGATGTATATTTAAAAAGTAGGTTAAAAATTGGTTAAACTTAAAAAAATGCTTATAAAAAATTTAATTAAAGAGCAAAGAATATTTTTCCTTAACTATTTAGTGAAGAGTTAGGAATTAAAATGTATTTGAAAATGAGAAGGTAAAAAGGGTAGTGTGTTGTTAAACACACTTAATAACAATCAATTATCGTCTAAAATAGATTTTAAGACAACATCAAAGATTTAAATTTACTTGAATAAAGTTTCTGAAATCCTTGACAGCTCGGGTGTGGAAACATTTGTCAACATAACGAAACTCGTTAGATATAGAAAAAATAACGTAAAATTCTTTGGAACAGAGTCAGATAGAATAAAGATTATTTGTCCTCCAGTGTGGGGGGGTGGTGGTGGGGTGTTAGATGCATTAGTCTGCATTAATCTGAGCTCATTTTAGATAAACACAAGAGTTAAAGACTGAAGTAGCTTCAGAGTGTTGCGTTGTTAGTAGGATGGCTTCAAAACTTAAAATCAAGAGAAAAGATATAACTGTTGTTGTACAAAAAACCTCAGCATCATGGAATATAAAAGATGACTGACTTAAATTTAGATTAAATTTAGCAGCGATGTTTATTTAAAAAGTAGGTTAAAATTGGTTAAATTATCATAAGTCCTTGACAGCTCGCGTGATAAAAACATTTCTCATAAATAATGAATCTCATCAGAAAAAGATAATAGAGAACGTAAAATAACTTAGAACAGAGTCAAATAGAATAAAGATTATTTGTCCTCCAGTGTGGGGGGGTGGTGGCGGGGTGTTAGATGCATTAGAGCGACAGAGCGACAGAAGCCTGTTGTCCTAAATACTTATGTAAAATTAAATTATATAAAATAAAATTGTATTAAAACAGTATAACTTTAAACCTTCTCTAAACTTACAAAAGGACAATCTGATGTCTTCATATTAACGAGAATAGCTGTACGCGTTGCTCAGGACTATAAATCAGTGAAACGTAACATAACCATTAATAAAGTCATCCAAAACTGGACTAATCAAACAAACAAGGCTTCAGCCTCTTTATGGGTTATCCTGAACCCAGTTGGATGAAGTCCTCTTCAGAGAGGAACACAACACTGGACGAGTCTCAGAGTCATTTGCACATCATGTCCAGCAGGTGGGAGCCTAACACCTTTGGTCAGCTGAACGTGAACACTGAAAGAGAACAGAAGTGGACACAAATGTAGAGAGAAGACAGCGCCCAGGAAACTATGCTTCTGTGTGCAGGAGCATCAAGACCATCAGCACAAACTCTAAGTCAGTCTCAAATGATCTAAAGCCACATCAGAGCCTCGTGTTGGAAGAACACACACACCTCTGTCCAGTTAAACTCCATCCTGTATATCCAATATGGGTTGAAGTTGCTGGCTGATGCATTCTATGAGCACCAGCTCTATGATGACAGTTTGCAGCTTTCTAGCACATCAGCTCCCTCAGCAGCTGAACCTGCCATAGAGAACCTTGACCAACATGAAGATGACTCACTCTTCCTGTGAGCTGGCACAGCTTCACATTGTTATAGTTTTTTTTTCTAATGTCTCTTTTGGTCCATTTAGCTTGTTACAAACAAACGCCCAAAATTACAAAGGAAAAAAGTTAAAACTTTTGGTAAAATACGTTCATGTTTTAATTTGACTTAGTGCTATGTTTAAAAAAATTGTAGAAAACTAAACCATAAAAAAAGAAAAAAAAGAAAAGAAAACTAAACCATAAAAAATGAAAAAAAGAAAAGAAAACTAAACCAGAAAAAATGAAAAAAAGAAAAGAAAACTAAACCCGAAAAATGAAAAAGGAAAAGAAAAAAAAAAACAAACAAAAAAAAACACAGTAACTCCGCCAGAGTGTCTCTTCTGGGTCACTTTTGCTGGTCCCAAGCCTGGATAAAGGAGGAGGGCTGTGATTTGACATTTTAAAATGTAGTTCAAAACATATTTACAGTGTTATTTACTCAGTTTATATCAAATAAGCATTTATGTAAATTACATGTGGATGTTATTTAGCAGCTTCTAGTGTGGCACATGTGGCGGTGAGCAGGAGTATGGGAAATGTGAGAGGGGCTAAGCTGAAGTGTGGCAACTTTGGCAAATAGTGCTGCTCACTGAGGGTGTGAGGCCAGCAAAAGATAAGCTGAAGTACAGCGAATTAAAGTCTCCCAGGGTGTAACTTATGCAGAAGCATCAGCGTGACAAAGAAAAGACAAGAGTAAAGTGATGAATGCTGAAATCAGCAAAATGAGAGTAGAGCCAATCGATAGGGGATTTCTTGGGTTGATGCCGCTACTGATGTTGGGAATTTAAATGCATAAAGATGAGTGACACCTGCAAACAAAGCTTCATCCAGATCAGCATCTTTTGTTCATTTTATTTCCCTGCAAAAATACTTTAAATAAAATATATATTTTTAAAAAGTAAGAAAGACTGCTTTTGTTTTGGAACAAATGCACAAATGAGGCAATTGTGAGGCATCTCATAAAGCACTGAATGCAGAAAGGTTTTTCAGAACACAAATCATTCATATTTGCCAGATTAGGCTAAAATACAAGACTACAAATAATGCTAAATTATTTTTTATTAATTTGATTTGGTATTATTATTTATTAATTGTTTTATTAATTTGGGAGTCAAAAGAGATGACTCTTCTTTGGGAGCAGAGCCAAAAGAACCAACTCTCTGAAAAGAGCCAAACTTCTCATCCCTAGAACCTGTCAGGACTTGCTCAGGGGTTTGTGTTCTTGTTTGTGGGAGCAGACATAATCCTTAGAGGTGCACTGCTGCCCTCCACAGCTTGAAAGGAATTCAACATGTTTTTGTTTTCATCATATTGAAGATTCCAACTCAGGATACACATTTTTGCAAAAATATAATGAAATTAAAGCAGATTTTGTTGCACATGCGGCAGCTACAACATGCCCCAACTGAGTCTCTTATCACCGCTTGCATCTCTATTTATATTTATCCATCCATCCATCCATCCATCCATTTTCTATACCGCTTCTCCTGTTCAGGGTCACGGGTGGCTGGAGCCTATCCCAGCTGGCTGAGGGCGAGAGGCAGGGTACACCCTGGACTGGACGCCAGTCAATCGCAGGGCTTATTTATATTTATATTTATATTTATATTTATATTTATATTTATATTTATATTTATATTTATATTTATATTTATACATCTGCCCAGCAATACTTCTTTTAATTTTTTAAAATATCTTCTCAAATATCATTCCACTCAACTTTTTCATTTAACAGGTATTGCCTTTGCGTCCTGGTTTGGTTGGTTTAGGATCAGATGAGATTTAATTACGGTTTTCATTGGATTTTTGACCAATCAAATTCAGGTATTTATGAAACTTGGTAATAAATAAAATTCACATGCTCATTAAGGAGCACCTGAAATTCCTCTGTTCTTTGTGCAGGATGTCAGCCATCGGTCTTTCAGCCTGCTACTGGTTGTTTAGCCATGCAATTCCATCTTGGAGCCCTTGCCATCATAGAAATGTTTTTTGACCTCTTCTACAGATTCTTTTTGAGATGTGCTCTCTTTTCTCACATTGCCTGTTTATCCTTCTCCAGCTCTGTCTGTGTCACTTTAAGCGGTCTGAAGGGGCATTTTGTTTTGTGCAGCAATGATTCCTAGATCCTCATAGGTTTTGACCTCATAATACAACATGTCTTGGGAGGATTCAGTAGTTTGAATTCTTTGTTGACCTGCTTTCCTGTTGCAGTAGTAAGTTCACATCATATATGCAGTTCTTCTTATGACTCTGTTCTCCCAGCCACAGGGAGGGGCCTGAATTGTAGCTGGTATGATGGTTGTAATAGTAGTCCTGGTGCCCCAATGCCCCCCCCCCCCCCCCCCCTCCCCCCTTCAGTAAGGAACCTGGTGGTGGCTGTTGTAATCTTGGTGGCCTCCTTGCCTCCTTTGGCAAGGAGGCCATTGGGTTGATTTTCTAAACCAGACAGAGGTAGCTGACCAGAGGCCTGTAGTATAAAGAAAACTATTCATGCTCCCATGCTACAGGTGGTATCATTTGTTTGATATTTGCACAAGACTTAGTAGACAGCTTGGTGGATCTACTCGTTTCTGAATGTGACTAAGTTCCAAAGTTTGCACAAATCAAAGGACAAACATCTGGATTACCAGGTTACAAACAAGTTCACTCCTTTCAGAGTTGTCATGAATAGAAAAATCAGTTTTAGGGACCACCAAAATTGTTCATACCAGTTTTAAAAACATGTTTAATTTTGCTTTAATTGGTGCAGTGTTTAAATGAGGCCTGTTAATTTTGGAACCAACCCCAATGGCCACCGGGGGAACTGAAATGGTTTGATCCAGGCCCAGGAGGTCTGGTGACACTTTATGTCCTAAGGGAGAGTGTTTTGTGAAGTGAGGTCAAACAAAATACTTTTTTATGATAAATCTCCCCAAGAGGAACCTGCCACTCTTAAACACTAGAACAATATGCTGTTTACTGCAGATAAAATACATCACTTTTCTTAACAAAACTAGAGAGAGAAAGAACAAGGCTTATCCAACTAAAAGAGAGAAGGAAGTAACATCGCCAACTGGAGAGCAGAGAGATCACAAGTTGCAGACATGTGAACTATGAGCCTGTCTGAGCTTTTCTGTTCTGTTACTTTTTTTATCATGTAAGTGCACCAGTCCACCTGATTCTATTTGGGTCCTTCCCTTTCCACTGAAATTTTTAAATTCACCGTTTGGCTGTGCAAAGTATTGAGTTTTTTTTTTTTTTTTTTTTTTTAATCAAACATGCATACCATATTCTCTGAAACTCAATGGCTTGGAGCAGTTTTTGTTATGTAATTGCTTCTACGTGTTTTTATTGTTTATACTTTGTACTGTGGGACATTTACTAAAGTTAAAATAGATATAAAAATGGAGCCGCATGTGACTCGTGTAATACTGAGGGCGACCAGCAGGTGTCAGCAGTGACTCGTGTGCTGAGAAAGACTTCTGTCCAACCTTGTGTTAGATCTGCTCGCTGCGGACCCTGGAGGCATCTCCTCTGAGAGAAGAGTAGAGACAGTGCTGCTGACCTTTTCCACAAGTTATTTAAATTTAAAGACGAACACATTTCCAAAAACCACGTCTACAGTTTTACAACCGAAACTTTACTAATCGTATTTTCAGCTCCAGGCTCATGTTCAGGTGTTTAAAGATGTAAGACTGTCCGATCAGGATGTGTAAGCACGAGCGGTAGCGGTTTAATTTTAAAAAAGTTAGGTTATTTTAGGTTAGCCTGTGTTTTGTACGAATTATAGTCAAAAACTGTATAAATTATAGCTCGTTCTAGTGTGGGAATTTGCAAGCTCTCGGCGAGTCATGTGAAAAGTCGAAATGTTGATATAAATGAACGATTTAAAAATAAGAAAAATATATAAATAAATTAAATGACACATCTCTCTTAATCTAATTTTGATTGAAGACATTTTAGTCAATGGAACCAAACATCTTCAATTTTCTTTCTCTATCATGGGTTTATCGGCCTCTCACTTTTTTCTCTTCTTCAGAAAATATTCCAACACTAAAATAGTTTTGTTTTGTTGTTTCTTCGCCTGAAGGATGTGTGGCTCTCGCGGATCCACACTGGCATCCACAGTGACTTTAAATATTCCATGAACTGGGAGTGTTCTCGTGCTAATTTATGCTTATTATGCAGGGGAGCTGTTCTCAGCAGGAGCAACAGACAGCAGGCTGAAGGGGAGCAAATGCAATGTACAAAGTTGCTTAAAATCTTTTAAGGGACCACTGAAATCTTAAATATCTGGTTTGATTCACCTGCTTGGTGTTTTACCTGCCATGTGAGAGTCCCATGCCCCACACCCTGCCACTTTCTCTCCTCCTCCTCTCTATCTGCAGTGCATTTCTGTGCGCAAATGTCTACGCACGTTTCAAGGCTCCTAAGGACAAAGAGAAACAGTCATTAGTGTGTGGTGCAGCTCCACGTTCCAGTCATAAATGTCCAAACTTAAAGGAAAAAATGCTGTTTCTTTTTTAGAGTCCTCTCAGCAGTCTGAGAGGGTTCTGTAGATCCAAATTGCGCAAAGAAACGCGGTCATCAGGGGCGCACAGGTGGGTGCGCTCTCCAAGGTGCCAAGAGATCTGTCTGCGCAGCTCCAGCGCGCTCATACACCGGCACTTTGGACACAGCTGGACCCAAATCCACGGCTCCGCTCACGCCGACCCTCCGCTCTGCTGTGGCCAGGAATCGTTCTGCGGTGTTTGATTTTTGTAGGGAGGATGGATTTGTATGCACCGTAGTCTTGGGAGGAGAGGAGGGACATGGGCGGGGCTGAGGCGCCTCTCATTTCCCCTCCACGCTTAGCGGGGCAGCAGGGCTGGAGAGACCTCCGGGGAGCACAGTCGCCAGTCCAGCACGGAGACCCGCCTGGCCAAAAAACCGCGCCTCACACTTGCCAGGATTGCCAAATATTCCTGAAAAATATACCTGCTATTTATGGCATGTGGCTTGTAACTTTACTCCTGTTGTACTCTCTCCAAGAAGGTAAGAGGAAAAGACATACTGGAGAATTTTCTCATTCTGCGCTCTTGCTGTTGAAATCTTTCTTTTTAAGTTGAATGAAAAGTGAAATTAATCGAAATGACTGAGTCTGTGTCTGTGTCTGGTGTGTGTGTGTGTGTGTGTGTGTCATGCTTTGATCTATCATCAGATGTCTTGTGATGAAGAATTGACTGAAAATGATTCTTTGAATCAAAATTGATAAACGCACTGGAGCTGAACAGGTAGAAAAATAGTGGCGGTAAATGTGTAAAGTGCGTTTTTTTCTTTTTTGGACTGTTGTGTGGGTTTTATATGTTGGCTCTTGCTGCTTTGGCTGCTGCTGATAGCTCGGATTGTTTTCGCATTACCAACTCTGGTTATGAATATGTAAAATGGCTGAATAGGGAGAATGAGGTGCAAATACAGAGGGAGGGTGAGAGAGAAATGAAAACATGCACCGGACTGCAATTACTGTAATTCTTATCAATTTTGGAACAAATTCCCTCTGCGAATGTTTCATTCCTGTAAAGTTTTGCGCGGGATTCTTGTGGATATATTTTTTTAATCTCGATGCTCTCATTGTGCAGCTTTTGCTAATTGCAGCTGTTTTTCATGGACTATAGTTGGCACGAGCGCTTATGTTCCTGTGTCCTGAATAAGATTTTTTTTCCAGGTTTTAATTCGTTTTGTGTGATGACAAATTGTTACCATTTTAAATTGAATGACAATTAAAAGGCCCCCTTTTCCTACGTCGGCCTTATTATTCTAATGGCTATGCACCCACATAAAGGCCATAATTAGAGCATCCACATTTCTCCTCAGTATTTCATTCATTCTGCCCCTTCACGTTCTCCTTTCGTTCAATTGCGTTTGATTTAAAAAAGTGGTCTATTTGTTTAAAAGGATTCATTTTCTCCTTCTTGTTCAGTATATGCAGTAAATCCCTGACCCTATTGCAAAGTTGATCTTGTGCTATTACAGTGCATTATAATAATCCCGAGCAAATCTGCGTCGAAAATAACAGAAGTTCAACACTATCTCCACATGAGAGCATTTTCGAGGCCTTTGTGTAGCCTGCTGCGTGTTTGGAGCCATGTTTACATGTTGTTTTGTTCCAATTAGCATAGGCCCTCTCTGTGTTAATTCATTTCTGAAAAAGTCTAGGATGTGGTGTGGTTACGATCAGAAACATGGCTGATCTCGACAGGGGAGTTGATAAAAAAAAAAAATAGGCCATTAGGTCTGTTTGCCATTTTAACTTCTGGCATTTTCTCTCTTGGATTAACCTATTTCCTTAAAATGTTGGCGAATCGAAATTACACATTGGAAGCATCTTTGCTGCATGTTTTGCTGTTTTAAATGTGTTTTAGTCACTTTGTCAGTGATTTAAAGCAGTGATTGAAAGTGAAAGCTGTGATTTTTAGAGCCTCTCAGGCTTCGGCAGAATCAGATTCACGTTTGCAAATTTATTTCACTGAATGTGAAACTCCAGGGGCGTGGGTGCATATTATGGACTTGCCCGGTCATGTTCCTCACTAATAGCGCACCTGGACCCCGCGGACGTGATCGCGCGTGCCAGCGCGTGCGTCATGGCTCGTGTCTCTTATACCCTCTGTGTGTGTTTCGGCGGGCGCGCGGAGGAGGTGAAGTGCCGGGGACACCTCTTTTAGTTTGTTTAATTGTTGGCTTTTTTTTTTAGGAACTATATTTTTTCCAGAATATGACTGAATGTTAGGCATTTATTTATTTATGAAACTCGTCAAATAAACGTAAAATACTCGATGATGAATTATTAAAAAAAATGTCTGGAATAAATCAGGCTGAGGGTGTGGGGTAATTAACACATCTTTGACAAAAAAAATGCTTGAAGGGTAATAGCAGCTTACCAATTATAGCACAATGCCTCTTTCATTAAATTTAAATATTCCACGACATTAAAAGAGGATCTGTGTCTTTAATTGGTGGTTTAAAAATAAAAGCTTGTGTATACCTTATTTTAAATTCATCTTCACTGATTATTTGTTGTAATTGTGTAGTTGGATTCACAATTAATTAAATCATTCTTATGTCAGGCCTGCTGTAGGCCCATTGTGAACAATATAATATATTTTAAATCCAAATGCACATTTTTGTGTGACAGATTGTATTACCTGAATTCTAGTCAGTGGCGCGTAAAACATTAGGGTGATCCTTCACCCTGGCACACTCCTGTCCTCTTCATTGCTCCCCCACAAATAAAAATATGCAAACCACCCCCTCCATCCCCTCTTCCCTCCCTGGTCCAATTCCCTGTGCTGCCTCTGCAAGGCTGCACAATTAAAACTGCAATCTGAGCTATAGACACCTCTCAGTGACAGAGCTGTGTGCCACAAGGCTGTCAGTCATTACTCAGACAGGGCACAGGCCCACTTTTAATACCAGCTCAGACCTTACATTATTTAATGCTTCACAAACACACTAATTCAAGAGGCTTGAAGGGAAATTCTGAGTAAAAAAGTGTTATTGGTTTTTTTTCTTACAGCAATTTGGTTCCCTCAGATTTTTTTTTATCATGAGGCTAAACCTCTTGAGCGAAAAGAAGGAGCTTTGCTTGAACAAAATTAAGTCTTTTTTTTCAATCTCACCATTCCCTAAAATTGCTGTTGACATAAAAAATAACATGACATGACAATTTGTTAGAAATTCACAATGAAAAAAAAATTGCTCTCAATTTGGATCAACGTTGCTGCCAAATGGTGGGTAAAGTGTGCTGGTGGAGACAGTCAAATGAGAAACGCAGCTCGTTGCACTTCTCAGCTCGCCAATAGGATGTCACAGCTCTGTCAGCGGCATCACTGCAATCTCATTTGACCTTAAATTAGTTAAACATCCAAACTATGAGAACAACTCACTTTTGAAAAAACAAAAAAAATATGACAACAAACACTACCAACAGTAAGAAATGTTGTTTTTTTCCCCTAAGAACTCTATAACACCACCCTCATGCTAAATTAAACCAGACCTCCTCCTAAATTTGATTGGATGCTGGGGCTGCACATTTTCAGACAGAAGGAGGGTGCGTTCAGCAAATGTCAAATCTCTGAAGCAAGTAGTTGTTTTTGTTGGATCTCTCTCTCCATCTCTCTCCCTCCCTCTATCGCTTCCTCTTGCTGTAACTCCCCTCCCTCTCTTTCCCTCATCACTAGGCAGAATTAAAGGTTGGGGGAGGGGCTCTTTATGCAGACTGTGCTGGGACTTGTGATCCACAGATTTGATATTCACATTAAGAGAGAAACGGGCTGCTTTGATGTGCGGGGGAGCAGGTCCCGGGGGACTGCTGAAGTAGCACACTTTTTTTTTTTTACTGACACAGCACAGGCCGGGGGGGGGGGGGGGGGGGGGTGTTGTTGGGTGGGTGGGGAGCAGATTGTTGGGGACAGGGTGTACAGAAAGACAGTAGGTGGGGAGTGCTGATACCCCTGCACTTATTAGATGTAACCCCAACAAACCCCCCCCCCCCCACTTCTCCACCCACACACCACCTCCTTACACCAGACCCCTGAGGATTATCCATAAGCTTACACCTTTCTTTACCCCCCACCTCCAACCCCATCTCCTGCAGCCGACCAATATTCAATTCACACCCCTTCTTCAAACCCATCTCCTCACACATCTTCCTCCTGCTGCTTCATGGCTTTATGTTTCCACGCTCACTTTGAATCCTTAAAGTCATAACTTTCTGTCCTGAACTATCTGAAGGATGAGTGATGGAGCACACGGTGAAGTTATACTTTGCCTGGAAATTCGGGAGAGAGGGGACAGATGTCTGGCACTTCACCTGACTGACGTTCAAGTTTTGTCTTGGTCAAGTCTGAACCTACTTTTGACTTTTTTTACAGAGCACTTTTTCTATCTCTGTGTCTATTAAAGATTACAAATGTTCCAATCTAATCCATGGATTATTGATTACCCAAACAACAAACAAACAACAACAGAAAGTAAGTTTGTCAAAGCAGAATGTCAGCAATTGTGCTGTTATCAGGGGATACTTGAGATCAGCCAGTCTAGAGCTTGAGTCCAGTCCAGTCCAAACTAGTCCAGTCTAGTCCAGATGACTATTCACCAGTAGGTCTGGTTCTGTCTGGGTCTCTGTCTGTTGAAAGAAATTTTTCCCTTTTCGATGTAACTCAGAGCTTGTACCAGGGAGTGGCCAAGGGTGACCCCAAAACCCTTATCAGTTATTGTCTGTTTGCTTTGTCAAAGGCTATACATAAAGGTGTAGTCTGTAATTCATGACAATTAGCAGAATAGACTTAGTGTAAATTTAATACATGTTTTTTAAATTTGTGTAAAATCACCTAAATGTAATTTAAAAAAAACCTTTTTGTTTCATTGAAAAATTAGCCTCTTATATCTTCACTGGAGCGAGTCCCCTTCCA
Source organism: Labroides dimidiatus (assembly GCA_030710495.1). Taxonomy (NCBI): domain Eukaryota; kingdom Metazoa; phylum Chordata; class Actinopteri; order Labriformes; family Labridae; genus Labroides; species Labroides dimidiatus. Next base: position 14,521,897 of record CM061159.1, read on the forward strand.
GCCGCCATCTTGCACCACTATGTTTCGCATAGAACAGACAAAGTAGTAATGCAGCATTTGGATGACTAAAAAGGAGAGAGCTGGTGGTGTGATAATGGTAAAACTTGACAAAAGGAGGGTAATACTGACCATGCGTCACTGGAGCTTCTTGTTTTTAAAGGCTACTGATACTTCAGAAACAGGAAGGGTGAGCAAGGGAGCATTTCTCTATCCAGTCCGTGGCTTCAAGCTAGAAGCAAATATGCCACACTGCCTATGGTTTAGTCCAAAATATTTTCATGTTGCCTCTTCATGTTACATTAAAAAATGTACAGAGATAAATAACACCTTTTGACGTCTTTAATTTCAGTAGTTAAAATATGATAAGTGGTTATATAAGTGGTTATGTGTGCATACACATACCTACTACCACCCCTGAAAAAAATGGGCTCTGCTGCTGACCGCTCCAACAAAAGTGTTCACACTGGCACAGTTCCATGATGGTTCCAGAACCTTGAACCGGCCTGCGTGCTCAGACCAGAAAAAAATGGTTTTGAACCTGAAAAGTTGGTTCAAAGCCGGAACCAAAAGTTGGTTCCTGCTGGCAACCGTGACATCAGTAGTGGGCGTGTCAAATTCTGTATTGATAAAATAAGCAGGAAGTCAAGGTAACACCCTTCTATGTTTGTTCGGCTTAAACTGGTATAAATGTGGGCTAGTTTGGTAGAAAGGACCAAGGTCTCGAGAATCCAGAATGGAACAGATTCCAGAACCAGAACCATGCCAGTTTGAAAGCCTTCAGGGTGGATTATGATGGGTCACTGTAAGGAATACTGAGTTTACCTTTCTTTTTCAAATGTAAAACGAAGATAGATTGGTGTGGCACATTTTTATGAAATGTAGTCAAAATGAGGTTCAGGTTTAGCTCAGTGGTCCTTACTGCTCTGGCCCCTGGTTCCACTCAGACTAGCAGTTCTGTTCTAAGTTCAGTTCCCACTCTCTCTTGCCCACGCTTCCTCTTTTTGTCCACAGCTCCATAAGATGGCCAAAAAAAAACATCAACGAAATGGGATCTAATTTTCAACAGAAGATGGAAAGAAAAAGTGAGAAATAAACGTGAAGGAATTATGTCTTTGCTCAGGAACAGGGTGCACTGTGTGTGTGTGTGTGTGTGGGGGGGGGTGGTTTGTTTACCTCCTCATCACAATACAGTCCTGGGTTTTGAGTGTGTGTTTGTGTGTGCGTGCGTGCGCACATGCACTTGCATCCTGGAGAAGAGGCGTAGATCAGCTGCATTATGCATGATGAAACCTTGCATAGGTTATGACTTGTGCCTCTCTTGCATACATATTCATGCCTGGCTCTCTGGCAGGATGTATAAAATAGTGGCTGCGGCTCTGACAGACAAAGCTTTAGCTCCAGCACCTCTCAGTGAGGCTGGTTTCCCTCCCTTGGCTGCTGCTGTTGTATCTGAGTGAGGATGATGAAGCCTCCTGGGTGCAGGTGAAGGGCAGAGGTATCAAAATAAGAAGCTTAGGCACAGCTGTGGTCAGTCTGATATCAGGATGATAAGTGTCTACAAGCAGCTGGATGTTGTGGAGAAGCATGAGTGAGAAATGAACAGGGACAACATGTGGCTGAGATAAAATCTTCTCATGTTGTTTGAAACACTCATAAGCTTCATATCAGCATGGATCAGTGCAGAGCAGAAGGTTGTATAGTTGGTCAATAAATTGACTGACTAAATTATTAACCAACTTTTTCTGTTCAGGAAAGCTCATGACACGTAAAGCTCTGTGAACCTTTGACTTTATGTTAAAATCAATGATACAAGTATAATAAAAGAACAGGTTCCGATGCAGGGATTAAACCTGCAGGAACCAAACACGGATGATAATGAACAGATTATTTAACAGGCAATTTCAGTATCACTTTTGTTAATGTAGATTTACCACAATGAGGTTCTTCAAAATCAACTGACTGTGCTAGTTCACCTGTGAAAAGGTTTACATAACTTGTCAGGTCTTTTGCTATGTGTCGCTGGCTGAAATTTGCATAACCAAAAAGTCAAATTAATGTTATGTAATCGTAAACAAAAACCTATATGCATATCATTTCAGGGTTAAACAGTTAAATAGGAAATTAACAGTAATTTTTTAATTAAAGTGCTTGTCTGTCCCTTTCAATACACTGTAATTAAGCCACCGCAGTGTCTTCATGCTTCCTGCAGCCACAGATGGAAAAATAATGCCACTGCTGGATTTTGAATGACACATTTCATTTTAAAATTTGCAGATGGCCCAGTTGGCAATAGACCATATCTTTAAAACAGTGCAGCATTAATTTGAACAACAAATCTAAAAAACAGTATCATAATGTATATGTCATTGCAATCAGTTGATTACAAAGCACAGTAATTTTTAATTTGAATATTGTGGATTGAAATTTACGTATTTATTGCATAAAAAAGTTTAAAAAGTTATTTGTTTGACAGCTTTAAACTGTTTTCTAAATTTTAAGTGTTACATCCAAGGGGCAACATCAGGTAGAGAAAATTGAAGCCTATGTGGAAGTGCCAAAGTTGCTGTTCATTGAGAATCCGCTAGAGGCTGGCTGCAGAAAGACCAGAAGTCACGTACACACCAAGCCAAAAAAACCCCAGACTTTTACAGCATTAAAAATTATATTTACAGCCTGGTTCAAAAAACAGCCTGGGTCTGAAATGCCAATTTCTCTATCAGCACACACTGTACAGTGAGTTTTTTTTTTTTCCTAACTCAGCAGTTTAGACGATATTAGGATTATGAGTGTGTCCAATCAGAGGCTCAGCTCAGCTCATGTGACTGATGGGCACCCTATAGTTGTCAGAACAGAAGCTCAAAGTCTGCGTCATATCCAAGATGGCCCTGTCGAATGATCTGCTTTATTTCACTGTATCAGGAACAGACGGGTGATGTTGAGGAGACGACGTCCATATTGTATACAGTCTATGGTTACATCCTGATGTTTGATGTACCATTTTGGTGGTGGAGCATCACCTGAGCTCTCTGGGACAGACCTCAGTCATCCTGGTCATAGTTATTCAAAGCTTAATCCAAATGGGTAACTGGACTTTAAGTTTTTGAAGATAAAGAAAAGAGCAAGAGGCTGAAATCTCTGTAGAAACTTAGAAAGAAAATAGTGGGGCTCAGTGAGACTCACTCTTTGACCTCAACCATCAGAAATGCGGGGAGCTTCTTTATTTGACAGGAAGGAAACATCAAATTAATGATAAGTAGGATATTAAAATAAATGGTTTTCCCTCGATTGGCTGATTGATCAGCCGACCTTCTTTTTCAGCTCTGCTTTGTTGACTTTGAGTCCAGCCATCACAAAGAACCATGAACACTGCTGTCTCTGTTGGTTGTTCCCTGGTGGTATAAGTGGCATTTTGTCTTCTTGTCACACCAGTTGTCCACACAGGTAGGCACAGGTGGTTTGTAATGCTTGGACTGTTGGTTTTAAATGAAGTGGAAACTCTGTATGCCCAGGACTGTGCCAACTGAGTGTTGGAGCATAACCTATGTTGCTGCGTCACGTGAAACAACACATTTTCATCCTATCACTGACTGACCTGGCAATTGGAACACAAAATTGAAGAGTCATACTTCAGGCTATTTTAATGTAGTGGACTCCTTCTGCTTCCAGTTTGAAGCATTTTTATCTCCTTCATCAGCTAACATCTCACCTCAACATCCTGTGAGAGATTTGGGGGTTTGGTTTCTAAATTTAGATTCTTCAGTAGGTCATTGTTGTTGGGTTAAATTGTCGTGTTGTTTTTTTTAAATTCAGTAACAGCTTTCAAGTGCCAGCGCCACCATGGCAACCTGCTCCGTCTCCTCCCAGTGTGGCAGCACTGAGAGCTGCTTCAGGAGTGTGTGTGTGTGTGTGTTGTTGTTGTTGGCTCGCCTGGTTTTGACAGGCCCTGAGTGGTGGGAGTTTGCTCTGATCCCCTTTCTATTCCACTTCCAGCTCCATCAGCTCCTCCCTCCAGTGCCCGGACCCCCCAGGCCATATAATCTACTGTATGAGAGGTCCTCCCGTCGCCCAGCCCCCGCCGTCCCTGTGCTCTCAGGGTGACCCCCTCAGTCCTCCACTTTAGTCCTGTCCCCCCATTGGGAGATTATAGATATTGCAATCTTTAATATGGGCTTTATGCTCAGGGGCCATTATCAGTAATCTGCAGAGGGGAGGGAGTCTGACCTGGTTTTTGCAGCCCACCACCGGACTGACAGACACATTTTCATATACCATCTGTAACGTTGTGCCCAGATTTATCAATCTCTGGTCTGGGGATAGGAACTTCTTTAAAAGGCAGCTGGAATTGTGAACAAACCCTCTTGAATGATCAGATATCAGCGTCTTTTCCTCAATCAGCTGTGCTCGGCTTAAAGCTGCACAATTAGTGGTGGTGATGATCGTTTCTGCAGGCTTTGTTTGATGTTTCTATGCCTGAATCACACATATCTTAAAGCCACGCTGAGGTGCATCAGATAATCAGACAATCAAACATTTGAGATTCTCTGAAGAGTCTTTTGTTTAAGTTTTCAATCTGACAGGCATTGTGATTCTCCACAACAAACTAAACTATCATTGTTGACGTGGTGCTGATGGTCACAACTGTTTCAGGCTATTTCTCAGAATTTATCTAATTTTTACAAGTCATTAAAGGGATTCAGCAGCTGAAGTTATATAGTTGTAATGATGATGACAAAATGTGGTGTGATCAACGTTTCGTAACTTCTTTTTAAGGCATTGCAGAGGTTGAAATCTCTGCACAGAATAATGTTCCGTGTTATACACTTTTTCTTCAAAGGAGTTAAACATAAAGTCAGGAACCAGCTGAAACAAATCTGATCACAGTTTCAAAAATTATAACTTTCTCTTGTTGTAGTTTCTCTGTTGAGATGATTTCTTGTATGTGAAAATTTATTTATTAATTTATTTAGAAAGTAATAAAACCAAAAACCTCTCTCCAGGCTTGGGGAAAGATTACTGCCAATTGAAACTGTTTCCTAAAATTAACTACACTCAAATTAATAGAAAAAGCAATGTTCAAAATTTTAGATTATTGCATCATATTGTTTTTACTTAATCAATTCATCTCTATTTGTAAAGACCAGCACATAACAAATTTGAACTCAAGATGCTTCGCATTAAGAGCAGGTCTATACTTAACGCTTGTTTAAATAAACAACCAAACATTAGAACAGGATAAGGTTGAGTCCCATATTACAGGAAATATGGAGTGAGGCTCTTTGAAGCATTTAGAAAGTTACAGTGGTGAGTGAAAACTTCCTTGGAATGGGCAGAAACCTGGAGCAGAACCAGACTCATGTCGGACAGACATCTGCTTCGACTGTGTTGGGATTGGAAGGAGAGATTGAGGAGATATAGAAAAAGAGTTGGATAGAGACAACTCATTTTCTGCAAAACCCAGCTGTGCAACCTTTTTGAATTTTTTCACATTTTTTTCTGTATGAAAAAAATGAGAAAGATCATCAAACTTTTTGTACAGATGAAGGGTAGGGGATTATTTTGACTTCAGTTTTGAGTTTTTTTGAGCATTTTTTCCATATTAGCTCTTAACCGCTTCAAGGACTGTAGCCTTTGTACATTTAGCACATGATTTAATTGTTGAAGTTAAGTGGGAGTCTAGAGGAAAAAAAAAGAGCTGTCACCCCCATCTGACTAAAACTTTCCCAAATCATTATTTTTGTGACAATAACATATGAGTTAAGTTTTCTAAAAGATCTGATTTTTAGATTTTGTGCCTAAAAAATAATCTATTCCTATTCCTATCCTGTTATGTTTCGACAATTATGAAGCTTTTTTTTCAGGCAAAAGAGAGGAGAAACTGTTTGATCCTCTATGTAAAAAGTAAAAACTCACAGTTGCCTGAGTGTTAATTTATTTCAGTTTGTGTTTGAATCTTCCAGGATGTTTCACAGACTGTTTGCTGAGCTGAACATGAACAGAGACCATATGGGGGGGGAGGTGTGCGTTAGATGATATAATTCAGATTCAGTGGTCTTTAACATCCACATCTGTCCATCAGCGGTGTCCCCACCCCCTCTGATTCATCTTTCTTTTCTAATCTTTCTTGTAATGACCCCAAATTTTAAAGACTCCTCTTCATCTTCCACTCTTTCTCCTTTCTCTGCTGGAGCTGTATGTGTTTAATCTGAGCGCCAATGAAGAACATCTCTGCGTATGTAAGAGTGTGTGTGTGTCTGTGTGTGTGTGTGTCTGTGTGTGTGTGTGTGTTAAATATGTAAGGAGATTAAATCGACTTAAATCTCTGCGTCTGGCATAGAAATTCCAATCACATAACCTATCTGTGTGCTCCCCTCCTCTCTCTGTGCACACACACTGTACAGAGGTAACAGGCTCCACCCCTCCCCCCTCCACCTCCCCTCCACCTAAACCATCATAGGCTTTAGCCCAAATCCCTGGCTTTCTAGATCACATGACTGATGTTTGCAGCTGGACATTTGACATACATTTGTTGTGATTATTTTGCTACACATCTGAAGGACATTCATATTTTGTTCATTTTTTTGTCCATTAAAATGATGCAAATCGGTCACTGTGGAATCACGTTAGCTTACGTTTATCCTATTGTGTGTTTACAAGATGCTCATTTCTGGCCTCTCACCTTGTCCTCATCCTGTTAAATGACACTGTGTTGCCTTTTTGTGTGCCCCTGCAGTACACAGTGAGGATGTGGGCTCTACCAGGCTGTACTTTGTGAACGCCTCCCTGCAGAGGGTAACCTACTCCAGCTCGGTGGGGGTGTCCCTGCCCTGTCCAGCAGGGGGCACCCCCAGTGCCATACTGCGCTGGTACCTGGCCACTGGCGATGACATCTACGACGTGCCCCACATCCGCCATGTGCACGCCAATGGCACTCTGCAACTGTACCCCTTCTCGCCCTCCGCCTACAACAGCTACATCCATGACAATGACTACTTCTGCACCGCCGAGAACCAGGCCGGCAAGATCCGCAGCCCCAACATCCGCATCAAAGCTGGTGAGTGTGGATGGCAAAAATGAAAAGTTAAAAAGTCTGGGAAAGAAAACGGAAGCTGTGGTCAAATCCAAGCACCACATGAGATGGAATTCAGAAAAAAAAACAGTCATGAAAGCATAAAGTAGAGCAGATGTGATTGGCAGCTGCAAAAAACCCCACCCACGCACACAATCACCTGCCCCAAAATAGCCCGTCTCGACCTGAACACAGATTGACCTAGAACACAGTCTGCGGGGAAAACATCTGCATCACATACTACAGCCGGCCTCAGCCTGAGCTCGCACCTATCTGACTGAGCTGCTGATGAACCACTGCACTTTATACCCACATAACCCCCGTCAGCTCCACACATGGCAATGTACCATCTGGTGGGAAGAAAACCAAAGCTCAGCCTGTTCAAAGAGTCAGGTTAAAACTAGAGTATGATTTGAAGATGATATAACCAAGAACGGATGATGAGGAGAAAGACTGACGATAGGTTGTATCACGTTACGGGCTCATCCTCATTAATACTTTTAAAAAGGGCAGTACAATAAAGGCCATTCGACACTCAGCAATTACTATAAAATACAGAATATAGGTTCAATTGATGTGTAAATTGCTGTCTATTTGGGGTTGGGGGGGTCTCTTAGAGGGATAAACGTTTATACTCACTTCTGATTTCCATTGGTGACCACTTAGCGTCATACCAGCTCCACCGGACACTTGTCCTAAATTGAGGAGTCTTTTTGATGAAAGCAGAACTCTGCAAGGTTTATTGACTTTTGTTAATCTGAATTATTAAGACCTAGTGAAGGAGAAAACATGTTCAAAAGAGGCACCTGGTCTTGCATCCCCAGAATGCTTTGTCCATCACAGAGGCAGCAAGAAAATACATAATGAGAAGGTGTGTGTTCCTTGGCTTTTCTTTCTAGTTTGAAGCAGTTCATAGAAATGAAAATGAGGGATTAAAGAATTGTTTGGTTTGTCCTGAAGTTGAGTTTTATTAGATAACAGTTAATATTAAGTACAATACGCACAGAGGATGTCAGTTAGCTGAGCTCCTTGTTGGAGAAGCTAGCCTGAGAACCAGCATGAAAACTAGGCTCTTATTCTCTTTAGACAAAGTCTGATGCTGGTTTTAAAAAAAAAAACTTCTCAAGTGAGGATGGAAGATTCCCGTCTCTCCTCCAGTCCATCAGTCTCTTTCTTCCTCTGTAAACTAACTACGGTTCATAAATATGCCCTCTTGTGTTCACAATAAGTGGTATGTCATCATCCTGATGAGAATCTCTCATTTTTTAGTTTGGTTATTTTAGTCTCTCTTAAGCTCACAGTCCCAAACAACTTATCTGTACACATTTTTTAAATTAAGTAAGTCTTGTGGAAAAGTCTGCAGCAGTTGATGGCCTGGCTTAAGCTCAGGTTCCTTGGCCGGTTTCCCAGCATCGATGCAGTGCCTACTAGGATACCCTGCGGATGATACACTTATAATTGCCGAGTACCTCATACAACTCCACCTAAACCAAAAATGATCTTGAAAACCATCTCTCTGACACCATCCTTAATTCAACATATTTTGATTATTCAAGTGTCAATTCAGGGCCATTTTGACAGGAAAGTGTGTTGAAAGAATGAACTTACTTTACCCTCACAAACAGTGAGATGTGTTTTCGGTAGAACTCTAAAAAAGACCTTTCAGTAGATTAGATAAAGAAAAAAATGACTGTAAGAGTTAAAGTTTTTGAACATTTCCTCAATGAATTATAAAAAATGCACTGAAATCAGGCTAAAATAATAACATTTAAAATCAAACTAAACTATTAGAATTTACATTTTAAATACTCATAGGTCAGGCTTCTCATGAAATGTAGAAGAAATAAGACAGAATAAAGAATACACAAAGAAGGTAAACATGTCAGTCATCCATGTTTGGAAAGATGAACTAAAGCTACCTCTGCTGCCATCGTGTCTTCATTTTTTTTCTCTCCTCCTCCTCCCTGCTCTCTCATTCCTCAAACTGTCCTCTTGTGCCAGACTAAATATAGCCACAGCACACTTCTTTAATTATCTCTCATTAACAAACCAAATTGGTGCTTCCCATTGATTGGACCACGTGAGGCTGCTTTAATAAGACAGATCTTGTCTGAAGTTAAAGCGTACATTGAGGGTTTAGGTTTGTGTGTAGAAAAAGAAACATAAAGGAGAGACAGTTACATTAAATCACAGCTGGAGCAAAGCTGCACGATAGTTACTCTGCATCCATTGTCCCCTCCTCCTCCCTCACATCATTCATTCAGGACAGTCGGTCCCTCCCACTTCCCTCCTGCTGTCAACATCTGTTTTCATATTCTGCCTCCCAACACCGACCTGAACTAATACTCATATTCATTCTAATACTAATACTAGCGCCAAGTTGAGGATTTGAGCCAGGACCCTGAGCTGCATGCCAGCCGGTTGTTGCCTTCATTCCCACATGACCCTAAAGCCCGGCCTCAGGAGGCGAGGGATTAACAGGAAGCAAACATCCTGCAGCCAGCGGCCTCTGCCGGGCTCTGAAGCGCAGGTTACTGAAGATTGGAAGCTTTGTTTTGGAGGGTCAGTTTTTTTTGGCCATGTTATTGAATTTCCATTGAGGAATAATTGAGTCATGATTGAATCCCCTTTCCTGCTTCCTGGAGAACAACAGGTTCTAAGCAGATTCCCATCTATGTTGGTTCATTTCATATGATTCAAATACACCAGACAGATCTGTGTGTTTTCTCCTCAAGTGTTCAAAGCAGATGTAAATTTCTATGCATGCATTCCCCTCCTGCAGCAGGAATGTATGCACGCTGTCAACACGTCTGTTACCAGGGAAGGGATTCCGAACCAGTTTCTTAGCAACCTTCAGATACGTCCTAGCTTTCATGTGATTTTTGCTAATGAGTCCTTGCTCATTGAGCAGAGTGTAAAATATTACATGAAGCTGCATAAACTGAAGCTCCAGTGGCCTTTCAGTTCACTTTGAACCAGCTGCTCCTGTTGTGTCCTCGCAAAGTTTTGTACAAAAACAGATCAGTGTCACGTGGTGATGTCATGCCAAAGCTGGAAAATAATTTACATGATTATCCCACTTAATGGCGGCTCGCAGCATTTATGGTGAAGGCAGAGGCAGGATTAGAGGAGTTCAAACAATACACGAGAGTAGGACGGTGTTTCGGATGAATCAGTGTGGAGTGCTGGGGTAATTGATGAAAGGCTGTTTCTGCTCTGGAGTGTTAATGCGGTTGTGTTTGATGATGTAAACACAAGTAGATTATTGTTTTTGTCCTAGGACGGGACTGAACCTAATGTGATTAAAAAGAAGACGTATATGAGAGCATCATAATGTTGTCAGCACATATTTGGTTAACTGAAAGAACATACTATGTTAGAAATAAAATACCTGTGAAACCAAGGAAAAAGCTTCCCTGACAGGTTCTGGGTCACATGTGAAGCTCTTTCTTGATGATGAACAGCAGTAGCTGACTGCTACCCTGTAAGGCTAGCGGAGGGTAAAAGTCAAATTCAGCTGGCAACCTCCAGGATAGAAAAATGAAGCCAGCCTTGAGGAGAAAAAAAAAACATATTTCCTTGAGTGTCCTAATAGAGCTGGTTTCAAACAACAGGGAAACATCAGTTTAGAAAAATGAATTCTATGCAGAAGTGCTAAAAGTTGCAGTTCATCAAGAATCCGCTTGAGGCTGTCTGCAGAAAGACCAGAAACCACATACACACCAAGAAAAAACAAAAAACAACAGACTTTTACATCATTAAAACTTTTTATTGCCCGGTTCAAAAAAAAGCTTTGGTCTAAATAGCTCATTTCTCTATTGGCACACACTGTACAGGGGGGTGATTTTATTCTTACAACTCATTATTTTGGAAGTTATTAAACTGATGAGCTTAGCCCATATTAGGGCATGGGGGTCTCGACTGACATGCAGGCACTCTGTACCGGTCTGTATCGGGCTAAAAGCCCGCCTCTTTGCCTCATCCAAACTCAAACAAAGCTAGATTGAGTCAAGCATTTCCATTAAGTCAGAGACTATGTCCATGTATTGTACTAATATATGAGCCTTAACAGAGTATCATGGTTACAAACCACAATGAAAAAGAATACTTTGGGAAACTGAACTTCTGAGAGAAGATTGTGCAAGTTGTTTAGAAATTTTGAGCTAGAGAAAAAAAAAATCTCAAACCACAGGCCATGAGGTTTTCATTGGCCCGAAAGACCACTGCCACCAATGCTTCCTCCTACTGTACCTCTATCTTCACATGTGCGTGATATATACTTCCTCTGCCACTTCTGTGTTTGTGGTCAGAAACTTTTGACTCTTCTTTTCTTAAGATTTAAGTTTATCAGCATTATTTGTGTCTGTGTGTGTGTTTTTTATACAGTTTTCAGGGAGCCCTACACGGTGCGGGTGGCGGACCAGCGCTCCATGCGGGGCAACGTCGCCGTGTTCAAGTGCCTCATCCCCGCCGCCGTGCAGGAGTATGTCAGTGTCGTGTCCTGGGAGAGAGACACAGTTTCCATCGTCCCAGGTAAGAAATCATTTGAGCAAATTCATCTAATCTGTGGTGGCTTTGGTAATTTCTTAGGTTTCAGGTACTGTATGCCTTTCTGTCTTTCTGTGTATGTGTGTGTTGGGTGTTTGTGAGGACGGTTGTCGCACCACTGTGCTCCATGTTTGACCAAACCCCTGACTCGTGTCATCTGTTTGCTCACTGTTCTGGATCACTGATCTGGTCCACCTACTCCTCCTCCCCCCTTCTCTCCTCTCCTTCTTCTTCTCCCTCTTGTCACAGATGTTTCCCCCTCTGCTATCGCTGCTTTTAAATATCATCACACTATGTTTTTCCTCCCTAATGTCGATTATTGTGATTGACACGGCACAACGCCGACTCTCTTCTAAATGTCGTGACTACTCCACAGTTTCTTCTCATCAGATCTATTTCTGTCCTCTCCCTGCTTGTCTCAGCACCACGTCCTTGAAGAACAGGGCCACAATTAGAGACACAGGATGTCAATAGGACTGAGACCCCACATTCATCTTCATTAACCTCATTTGTGTTTGTGAGTGAGTGTGTGTGCAAGAGAAAGACAGACATGCAGTGTGCAGTCTTAATGTCTGTTGCCACTGTTCTGTTTTGCATTATGCGTATGTTATAACAATGTTTTTTATTGTGCAATGTTTGTTTGACATGTTTGCATGGTTATGAATCGCTTGCTATGAGAATGTAGGAGAGAGAGAGAGAGAGAGAGAGAGAGAGAGAGAGAGAGAGAGAGAGAGAGAGAGAGAGAGAGAGAAAGAGAGATGGGAGATACAGTAAAGTAGGGAAATTAACCAAAAGAGGAGATGCAAGGAGGGTAGTAGGGCAAGAATGGCCTCAGGTCCTGGCAGATGGCGTTTATATTATATGTATGCAAAACACACACACACACACACACACACACACACACACACACACACACACACACACACACACACACACACACACACCAAAAAAAAAAACCATACACTATGGTTGTGGTAGTTTATTTTCTGACATTTTATCGTGGTCTACTAAAATCTTTTAGTTTTTAAGTACAGTATTTGGATATTTTCCTGTGTTTTGAAACAAGAAAAAACAAACTTTTACAGCTTGGAGCTAGATTTTGTCCAAGTCACCAAAACCCGTGTTTGTGTAGTCTGGACTACAGCTCTATTACTTTCTTTCTGCGAACACATTTTCAGCTGCTATTGTTAAAACATTTAATTTGGCTACATATTGAAAACCACTTTTTATATTTAGTTTTAGTTTATTCATTGATTTATTTTCTCCATTCTAATTTTAGTTATATAACAATCCTGGACTTATAAGCAGGATACTCAGTTAGTTCAATTATTTTTCTTTGTTTTAAGAAAAAATGTTTTTCCCTATCTTTTTGTACTTTTCCATTAATATTTATTGTTATTAAATGTTTTCTTTCACTTTTTTGTATTATTTCCGAGCATAACACAGCAACTCTGGTTCTCTAATTGCCTTTCCTCTGTTTGTGTATTTCTGCTGTCCATATACACGAGGTGCTGCAGTGTATGCGGTCATGGGGCTGCTGTGTGTAATTAGGGGTATATAGGTCAGTTGATGAGCAGTGAGTGTGAGGATCCGATGTTGAACATGACGAGCTGCTCGCTGACTCGTTGCAACAGAAACACAACACAGACTTGTGTGGCTTTATTTATTTATTTATTTTTTCCGACCTTGACCCTGATATCGTGACCTCATTGTCTTTACAGCCAATCAACACACTCATCTAGCTGAAATATAACATTATTATGAAACACATAAGGAGGATTTATAATGAATGTGGGGTTATGCAAGTTATAATCCTGACAGGATAAGCAGGAAACTGATACAAAGAGGAGGAGTTTTGTCCCCCTTTTACCTTAGTCAGGCCCTAACAATTTTAGGGCAGTGTCAACAGGCAGAGGTAAAATATATCATACTTGACATTTGATATGTGATCAGGTGGTTCCTGGTCACAAAATTAATGCTGCTGTTTCAACAGAATCCCCAACTAAACACAGCCGGGTAATGACTCTACAGAATGTTTTGTTATACAAGTAGTGCTACGGCAATCTCATAATATTAAAACATATATACATAGAGTGAATATACATGCAAAGAAGATGCTTATATAAACAGCTAGAATGGAAAAATAATCAACGCTCTAACAGATGACTCTGAGTCACTGCAACATCTCCGGTCAAACTCTTGCCTGGCCAGCGCAGGACTGTCTGATCAGGTCTAATGAAGATGTGAAAATTGAAATTGATTTTGTGACTGAGAGCTCCATGCACGCGAGGGATGTGGGCGGCCTCTTGTCTTTGCCTGTCACTTCTTCTTGTTCTCGGTTTGAGAGACGCAGCAGGAAGGGCAGGAGGTTGATTATGAGTGAGTAAATCCATATCTGTTTGTCTTTGTTTTAAGCAAAAGCAGTCATTCTGTCAGCTCCCTCACATGCTTGTTGCTGTTCACAGCCATGAGAAGTCAGGGGTAATCCCATCATACACTGGGCACAAGTCAAGGAAACACTGAAGTCTTTTAGCGAAACACATATAATCACATGAACTGAACTACATGTTTTAAATTTTGAGAAATCCCCCGTGGTAACAAAAGCTTAGCCTGGGTTGTTTTCTGGTATTGTACTGATAGAGAGAGACTGTTTCAGCTGAAATCTGCCACAAAGCCCTCAACCATCACTGAACTTTCCCTTCAATTTCGAGTGCTGTGATTGGCTCAGTACACCACAACAACAGCAACGATGAAAAATTAGAATTAGTTTATTTTCCAACTGCAAAAGGATAACAAGGCTTCCTGGCAATAAATTTTATACTGTTGGAAAGCAAGTTTATTTTCATTTACTAATATTATGATAAAGGAAACATGCATTTGAGGGATGAGCAGAGTATGTGGGTTGCACCCAAGTTTTTTTCTGCCAATGCCAAACAAGAAACAACTTATTCTGCTGTTGCTATTGACTCTTGTTTTGCGCTTGTGGTTCCCCCTGGTGCTGACAGTCAGGTGCCTTATTTGCACCTGATTAGCAGCACCTGTTAGCATGGGCCATGCTACACAAACAATGCTTTTTATGTAGTCTGTGTTTGGAAAGACCAGCTGAGAAAAAGGAGGTTGGTGGGTTGGTTTATGGAGGACTTCCTGTTTATGTTAGCAGCTGCATTTATCCTTAGAATTGTGTCCCAAAGCTCCGCTTCTGTCACCTAGCATAAAGGTTGTCAGCTAGCTAACTAGCTAATTTGACAAACCAAAGGGCATTTAAAATCTCGCAGCCGTGTACAAAACCTCATGCCATGTTACATAGTTTGTTATTAAAGATATATTATTTTAAACTAAATTATTTTATTTATATTTTCTTTTAGATTAAAAAGAAGCAGTGCATCCAGAGTTCGCTTAAACCTGCACCTTTCCTCAGCGAGACTCATTACAAGCGTAACACTGATCAGCAGTACAATCACATACAGGCGTGAAGGTTGAGTTGATGACATAACACATGCAGCCCTGCCCTCTGAACCCCAACAGGTTCCATTTTGTCAAACACACACACGTTCCCCATCTGGAACCATGTGTGTGTGTTTGTGTTTGTGTGTGTGTCATGTTGCCTCCTGCCCCACTTTCCTGTCCAGCCAGGACAGTGAGGGAGGTGCAGGAGGGGAGGGGTGCAGGCAGACTGACCTATTTCCCTCTTGCTTCCCCGTCCCGTAAACCATCCCTGTAGTTAAGCTTTGTGTGCATGTTTTTGTGTATGTGTATGAGTGTGTGTGTGTGTGACCCTCATGAGACAATAGAGGCCTGCTAGCCTGAGCGATGATCTGAAGGAGGAGAGCTGGAGCGCAGACAGAGGGATGGAGGGTTTGTGGACGGGAACAAAAAGAAAAAAAAAAAGAAACAACAACAGTGGGACGTAGAGAGGGTTCAGCTTGTAGACCGAGGCTGTCAGTCTCACCAGCAAAAAGCTAATGAGAGGCTCCCATGAACAGAGACCCAACCAGCAGATGGCTGCGGCCACATGGTGGTCCACAGAAGATGCCCAAGCATGCTCCATCTCATCCACCTGCTACACAGTGTGCTCCTGTTTGTGTTTTTGCACAGTAATTTAACACGTGGCTACAAACCAGTGCTGAAAAGCAACAACAGAAAAGGAAATAGTCTATCACCAAACTTTTAACTTCTTTACCTAAAAGGTCAACAAACCCGTTGACTTCACTCCTTTTGATTTAGCCTTCGTTAGATTTAACCCTTCAGTGTGTAACTGCTGCGTTAACAGTTCTAACGGTGAACTTGGGTCCTAATGGGTGTCACCGGGCGGTGAGGTCACTTACAGGCTACATTACAAATCAATTCTCTGCCCTGTGGGGTCCCTGCTGGAAGTCAGGCAGTTCAACAGGGACACAACAACACACAACCATATACACACTTGTGTACATGTATGTCATTCATACTCACTCTGTATAGAGGTTAATTGGGAACAGGAAAAACTGTTCTTGTGTGGATGAATTTGTGGTATAAGCATGTTGAAAGAGCTTTGCTTAGCTAATTAGTTTACAAAGTGACTTTAGTATAATGATGATGAATTGAGCCCCATTTATTCCCTATTGGTTTAAAAGACGACCAAACAGCTCTGCATCTATATCTTCACATAGCTGTAAATTAACAATTTATTTTGCTGTGTTTAACAAATTGTGTAATCTTTTTATCTTAACCAGTTGTCATTTTCTAAAATAAAAGACTGAAACAGATTGACATCATGTGAAAAATAGAGCTTTTTTATTTTACTTAAATATATATTGATATTTTCCCCCCATGTTTTTTGCAGCTGTCTCATATTGTTTCACCACAGATGTATATAAAGATTAATTAATCTGTTAGCAAACATGATTTATCAATCAATGCATCGTCAAATACCAGAAAATGTGATGAATGCTCTTCCTTCATCACTCTGTGAGGTGTCATCAACTTGGTTGCCCTGCTACTTCTTCAAACTAACAGTTAACTTTCTAAATATATATATAAAAAAACTCTTGTAAATTGCTGTATTTCTTCCTTATGAGTGACAAGAATGCCCCGTAAAGTTTTGAAAGACTTAGAAATTCTGTTCATGCAGCTATTATTTAGTAACTTCGGCTGCCAAAGTCATAACTTGTGTTTCCTGCGGTAACTATATACAGAAAAAAAAGAAAAATAGGAACACTAAAAAACTAGTAAGTTTCTCAGAGCTGTTTAAACAGAATAGCCTGAACATTATGACCACTGACCGCTTAAGTGAGTATACATGATTGTCTTGTAACAATGAAACCTGTCAATGGGTGGGATGTGTCAGGCAGTGTTTTGTTTTTAGACGCCATGTATTGGGAGCAAGAAACAACACGATCAATACTCTTGTAGGGTGTTCCTGGGTTGCAGAGGTCAGTACTGAAAGTGGTCCAAAGAAGGAAACCTTGGGAACCTGTGGCTTGGTCATGGATGGCTAAGGCTCATTGATGCTGGTCAGTTTAACAGAGGACACGATAAGCCATGATGTTATGGCTGACTGGAGTATAAACACCATACTGAAATTCACGCTTGATCAATTTAATGTAGTCACAGCTGAACATTATAAACACTTGAAGGTATAAGCAAAACTTAAGTTGTGTGTTTGGGGTCTTTATGTATAAAATAAACTTATATGTGTAAATGATTCCAGTATGTACTGGTGAAATAGTTTATGCAGTATATATTCTTATATCCTGCAGGTGTAATAGGGCTTCACATACACACATGTGCAGGAGGAGAGGGGTGACAAAGGCAGCAGGGGATCCTGGAGAGCAGTGGTGTGTGAGGGCATGCAGTGTGTTTGTAAATCTGGGCTTGTGCTCTTGGAACAGAATACATTAATGGATACACTTGTCGGGGGCACCGCAGACTCGTGTAAAGTCTAGTCCGACACACACACGTACACGCACTTCGACAAAGTACAAATGTACAAGCCTGCCCTCTACACACACACACACACACACACACACACACACACACACACACACACACACACACACACACACACACACACATAAAAGAACACAAAAAAGCCATTTTCAGATTTTGCATGAAGCTGCCTGAATGTGGAGCTCTCATTAAACATTAACTCAGGTACATTAAGGCTCTACCTCTCTGTGTGACGACTGTCCCGTTGTTTTGTTTTGTTGTGTTTCGGGTGCAGCAGGACATGTGTGACAGAGGAGGACAGGGAGCACGTGGTGTCCCAAGGGCTCATTGAACACAACCCCATCGACTTTCGCCCTCTGTCACCCCCCCCCCCCCCCAACCTTTTGAAAAGTCTCACACAATACCCCCTCCTATTCCCTTCACCCCCGCCCCCTCCTCTGCTCCTGCCTCTGTCCCACATGGCACGCAGAGGGCCATGGGGGTTAGCAGAGGACATTAAAGACTAAATCATGCAGCTGAAGGTGCAACACACATGCAAACATATGGCTGTAGCAGCAGTACTCAACAATGATGTGCCTCATGAGAAGTTGGTCAAAAAGCATGAAAGCTCTGTGATGATCAGCCTCCAACACCAAGTTTGTCTGCTGCTTAGTAAACCCCAAACTTTATTTTTTCAGTTTTTTTCCTCTTCTTTCATTTCTGTGGATAATTTTGCCCCGTTACATTTACCCCACTCTGCTAAGAGCTGCAAAGGAGCAGATGGGGGCCTGGCAGCCATCTATTACTCAGTTAGATTGAGTAGGCACGTGGGTGGGTGTGTAAATTGGCACAAACAAGTGTGTTACTGTGTGTGTGTGTGCGTGTGCATGAAAGGGGCACAATAGGCATAATTATCTCTGCTTGAGAGGCTGGGTTTGGGAGGGGGGGCTGGCGTAGAGAGGTAGAGTTCAACAATGGCTCGACCACAGGCTTTGTGTGTACAGAGCAGAGGGCTGACAAGTGTCGCCTATTATTGACTATTTACACGCTACTACTCACGCCCGCTCACGTGCACACAACACAGGAACGTACACACACTCTGCACATGCGCTGCTGTGACTGCTCTCCGCTGCTGCCCTTTTTCTTTTTTTGTGATACCATCAAACACACTAGTGCTCACATGCACACACACACACACACACACACACACACACACACACACACACACACACACACACACACACACACACAGATGCAGTGTGAGCATGTTTGCAGTGCATCAGCGTATTAGTGTCAATCAGTGTAAAAGGGAGAGATGGGGAAGCCCCTGCAAGCACATCACTCTGACACAAGTCTGGCCACTCTCTTGCCCTTAAAGCCTGGTTGTGTCAGGATGCAGCGACTCAAAAAGGAAAGAGAAAGTGTTAAACAAGTCTCTTCTTATGATGTGGCTTAAAAGATAGCTGCACTTCATTAAAACAGAGTCTCTCCTGGATATCCAGCTCTTGTTGTCATTTGTGTTTATTGGATTACTGGGTTTTCTCTGAAGTTATAACTCAGATCTGAGAACAAAACAGTTCTTTTACCACAAAGTTTGTCTGTATCTTTTATACTAGCTTCAAGTGTGAAAACATAAATACAGTACGTATAACTTATAGTTAAAAAGGTTGTGATTTAGCCAGTTTAGTATAATTGAAAGATATTTGGACAATGGTTCGATATCTGCTGCTGATGCTAAAAAATCACAAATTGTCATTGGTAATATTTTTATCTTTAGTTTATTTTTTCAGACCAGAGTACTGCAATAATTTCCAGTACTGTTGGCTCTGTGAAGGATAGGTGTTAATCTACTCTTGTAACAATATCCAGGGTCAATCAGTGAAAAGTGAAAGCAGGAAGGCTTGTGTCGAGGCTTAGAATTAAAGAGTTGGAGGTTTTATGTGGCCCGGATTGGGTTAAGAAATAGGATTTGAGTAAAGAGGTTTTTCCTCTTTTCTCCCCCTTTCTTTGAATCTTTTGTTTAGGCTAGCAAAGAGGGATTAGTGCATGAGATTACGGCAGGCTTTACTAAGAAATAGTATTTAAGGAAATGTCTATTCACTACAGCTTGCATGCAGCAGTTGCAAGAAGTTTGCTTCTGATTTTCACTTGTTATTCACTCATTGTTTTGTTTTTTTTTCCCTATAATCCTTCCTGGAGTTGTCCCGTGTGTTTTTTTTTTTTTTTTTTTTTTTTTTGCTGTGTTCTTATGGATTTATGTTTTTTGTGGATTTTATGGGGTGAATGTCTTAAAAAGAAGTCTTTTTGATTGGAAAATTTAAGTAGACGAGAACAAGCCACTGACTGCGTTTTTAGCCATCATCAATTAAGACAAAGATAGATTATATCTGGTTGAGAGTCATGGAGTCCAGTGTGTCTGTGAGTGCACGCACCACAAGGAGACATGATCGGGGATCAAATGGAATCCCTGGTGGTCATCCAAGAGCCATGTTCCTACATGACCTCTCAATCAGACCTATTGATCTGCTGCACTATTAGCTGTCCAAACACACATTAAGGCCAGATCAACATGGCAGGCTGAGATTGACTACAGCGGGCGGGAAGGTGAGGGGAGGTGAACACATCAAAAGCTGCTCTGAGGTTAATGTGATGGAAAATTCTGAGAGAAAATGAAGGTTGTGCTGTTGTCTGTGGATTAGTATGTACATAGTAAATGTCATGTGTAAGCAAGTCAATAATTCAGTGTGGTTACAGCAAGTGAGTTGTTTGCTCTGTTCCAGTGTACAAGACAAACCTGTTAAGACTTCAGTCAACACTTCAGCACATTGCACAACAGGACAATACAAACTAAATAGTGTCTGTGGTTTCTTATGGGACTAAGAAAATCCAGAAATGAAGGGTCAGTCTGAAGTTCATTTTTGAAGTTGAAACAATGGGACTGTTGCATCGCAACCAGTCACTGCAGGTAGTTGTCCATGAATGTCTCTCTGAGGTTTCTGCCTGTTCAAGGATACTTTTCTTTTCCACTCTTGCCAAATGTAGATATATTATGTATATTCACATTTTCTAAAAGGGTGACTGAAATTGTATAAAAATTAATTGTCTCATCACCTGTAACATCACGCCTAAGGAACATAGAAAAAATATCGGTGGTGGCTCTACATCCAAACATCATCTACATATTTTGATGTGGTCTCATTTTTTACTCACTGTGGTCTCATTTTTCACTGCAGTATAATTTCCTGCACCTCTCTGAGTCCAGGACAACTATGGCTGAGGCCAGATGTACCTCAACAATGAGTCCTGAGTAGAATAACATAATCGTATAAACTATTTACAGTTGGTCACTGTCACCACTATTTACATAATTTACAGTCTACATTGCAGAGGCATGATGCCGATCCACAAAGCAGTTTCTGTCAATAGTGAGACAGAGTGCTGAGCGGCTCTGAACAGCAATTTAATGCCTGCAAGACTATACCATGGGAAGCAAAATTCAAAGAATTTTTGAATTGGGAATCCAAGGTGTATGTCGATCATTCAGGGCTCGCTGAAAGAAGAAAGAAGCATAGAAGCATAGTTTGTTACAGAATTTAGCTACAGCAAATGGTTTATTTTCTGCAAATTTTCAAAGAAGACGAGAATCAAAGTGATGTTGATGAAATTCCCCTGTCTTCTCTGGCCTGTTCAGACATGTTGCTAATCATCATTTAGGTTTGGAAACTTGAGAATCTGATGACTAAACCAGTTTTTTCAGTGTTTGGACTGGACAGACAGTTTGTTAATGCCAGTTATTTATAAACAAGTGGTATTTTGATCCTGCCAGTGGGATTAGGATCCTGAGAGTTAAATTGTAATATATAATAATACTTTGGTTAAGACTTAAAGCTCCTGTAAGGAAGTTTTGGTCTATGTCCATTTGGTGCCCATTGTGGAGTCTTCAATTAGTTTGTCTTGTTTATAATAGTTGTGTTTCTTGATGAAAGTTTCATCGTGTTCTCCGTCAGATTTGCCAGTTATCGAGTGTTTGTTGCCATAAAACATGAAAATGGCTTCATCCACAGCATATGGGAATAGTTTGGTCTGATGCCTACCACACCTGGTTTCAAGCATTAGAAATAAAAGTATATAGTCAGTCCTTTCTCTCTCTCTCTCTCTCTCTCTCTCTCTCTCTCTCTCTCTCTCACTCTCTCTCTCTCTCTCTCTCTCTCTCTCTCTCTCTCTCTCCATGCTGAGCAGTGACACTCCTCTGCCACCAGCGCTCTAATAGGGAGGGACCGGGCAGCTCACTCAGTGCTGCTAATGCAGCTCACTGCCCCGGGCCATGGGCTAAGCTGGAGTACACTACAACACACACGTATACACACGTATGCACACACACATGCACACACACACACACACACACACACACACACACACACACACACACACACACACACACACACACACACACACACACACACACACAATTGCAGACACACACCATACATCCAGCTCAGTCTCTTGTCTGCTGCAGAATCACAACAACTTGGCGAGGCTGCTGGATGTTTACTTTCACTGAGTGACATTTATTTTGAAAGGACAGAGTTTCCTTGGTGTCTTGGCTTCGAAGTGCTCATAGGATCATCAGTTCAGTTAGAGTTCTGTTAGGATTGGTGTTTGGACCGTGGTGGCACACTTCTATACAGTACCGAGCATTTGTGTGTGTATATGTGTGTGTTTGTGTGTGTGTATGTGGTTTCTCTCTCCCGGGACTCTCATTATCACTGCTGTCCCAGATGTCACCAAGCACATGAAACACACGTCATGAATAATGGAGTCCTATTTCTACATCTCTCCCCATTTCTCTCGCCTATCCTCCCACCCTCTTCCTCTCCATCCCTTGTTCCCTCTGATGCCTCTACTGATGCTTAATCTCCTGCGCGCTGCCTCGTTCTGAGATGGTCCATTTAGCTTTACGCGGTGTCGTCGGCCTGTCTGGTTAGGGTGGGTTTATGGGGGGGAACATGGCGTCTCTGCGCCACTGCGTTGAGTTATATCTACGCAGATGACTTTGTCTTTTTTTACATAAGATCAGTTTTATTGCTGTGCCCTGACTGCCCATTCAGCCTCTCGGTACACCCCCCTCCCCCAGTGTTTACTGTTTAAAGTCACATAGGGCAAATTGGGACAGAGCAGTCAAGTGAAGCAGAAGAGACGTGAAAACCGGACCCTGCTCTTGTCTGTCTACTCTGTCTCATCCCTCTTTCTCTGAATCTCCACCGCTGTTTGTTTGCGCCTCACCTACGTGCCCCTCAACTTTTTCAACAACCTCTGCACTCACGTTTGAGCAGCTGTACAACGCAAGGGTCGGGGCAGGGAGAAAATATGATTGAAGGATGAGGTAAGCAGTCAGAATTGGTTAGGAGAGAGTGCAGCAGTTAGGATTAGACAGCCAAGCGTGGCTTTTTAATGAAAACATGACAGAACTGCGGCTCCTCCAACGTCTTGCATCTCGTCCCCCTTTTCTTTCAGAAAAAATGAGCAAGGAGGGGGAAAGAAAAGCAGAAATGAACGCAGAGATTCAGATATTGCTCATGTAGCGTTTGCCTTCACAGACAGCGTGACTCGGGCTCCATCTGAACAGTTTGCTCGTGTTAACAAAGTCTCTTTTATGGAGGAGATGCAGTGGGGTGGGCCTGCTTTACACAATTAGTTGTTGCACATGAGTTGTGCCAATAAAACCTCCTTTGAATATGAATTGAAAGGAGTTAAGAGGGCACCATTCATGGATGTTAAGTAAGAGTACAGGGGAATAAAAGCCAGGAAAGTGTATATATTTAATTGGCTGACACCTGCTTCTACTTGGGCTTTTAATGTACACAGCAGAGAGAGAGGAGAGGGAGGGTCTGAGGGAGGAGGGGCTCACACTTTGAATGCAGATGCAACACCCCCTTTTTTGCATGAAGGAGGGAAGAACACAGACATCCTCTGTTATATCCTCCACAGTTTACTCTCCATCTCCTCCACTCTGTTTCTCCCCCTTTGTTACGTCTCTTTTTCTCTGCTCATTCCTCCCTAAATCTATCGTTTAGGCCAACAGTGCTGCTGATTTTCTGCTTTAACAAATTCCTCTGCTGCAAAACTGGATGGCCGCCACTCACTGACTCCTCTGCTAATTTCATAAAACAGTTTATTATTTTTTTATTCCAGCAGGGAAACATTTTTTGGCCTATTTTAAGCGGCAGTAGGTGTGTTGTTTTTTTTTCTGGGTGAGTGTTTATGTATGTGAATATATATATGTGTGTGTGTGTGTGTGTGTGTGTGTGTGTGTGTGTGTGTGTGTGTGTGTGTGTGTGTGTGTGTGCCTGGCACGTCTGTATTTGTGAGCACCAAGCATATTCCAGCACTGCAGAGAATATCTCCGGAATATGCTGGGTTTTTTTTTTTCTTTCTTCTTCTTTCTGTGACAGTCACAAGTCTTTGATCCGCTCCCTCCTCCTCCTCTTCCTTCTCCTCCTCCTCCCCCTCCTCCTCTTTCTCTCTCTTCTCACCTTCTTTCAAATTCTTCCTCACAACTTGTCGTTGAGAGGTAGGGTATGAGGCAAAGATACTAAATGCCGTCTTTTCCATTGTCAAAACTCCCACTTTTTTTTTTACACCTGACATTACAGGGATTATAATCTATGAAGACAATTGCATCAGTTTACAAAACTTTGACATCAATGTGACTCCTTTGTCCATTTTTATCTGCTTTTGTGTATTTTGGGATAAAATTTTGTTTGACAACCTTCAAAAAATTTACGTTTAGATAAGACATGTAGGATTTTTTAAATTCAACTGTGCATTATGTTGATTTCCTTGAGCCAGTCCTGATCTTACGGTCATCAAGTGCTGTAAATTCAGTGATTTTTGTTTTGGGTTAAGCTTTGGATATCGTTCTGCAGTTTTAAAAAGCCTCTGGATCAGTGCAATGACACTCTCTGTTTCATTGGTGCTAATGCTAGCGGCAGCAACTGCTGCTCTGTATTCCTTTTATACATCTTTATTGGGAGAACAACAATTCAGGTGACTTTAAAGTTTGTTGAGTTAATCTCTGAGGACTTTTAGCCCCTTTTAGAACACTTACAGCGTATGTGTTGCATATTGATGCTATGTAAAATAGACTCACTTTATTTCTGCCAATTGTGAGCGATGAAGCTAAAAGACTTCCTTCACAGGGACTGAAATGCTGCATTGGAGCAACTAAGACATGCACAGAAGCAACCTGGCTGGACCATAGACTGTATAACAAATGCATGTAGTCTCTGCAATGTCACCCATCTGTTTCTGAAACAGGCTTTCGTCAGCAGGGGCGATATTGGAAATGAGGCGGCTTTGAGCCTCCACACAAACAGCTATAGGGCGCCCAACTGTCAATCAGCTGAGCTGTTGATATAAAAGAGTGTTTTAAGGGGGATTTTCTTTTTAAAGTCCCTGTAAGGACTTTCTAAGTGATCTTGAAAAAGTCTCACTTCTAGATATATGCCTGATTGTGATCCACAACTTAACATGAGATTATCAGCACTAACAGGTTATTTCTAAATGCTATTTCTTAGCCTCCTGATCAGGTCGTACAGGAAGGGATTTATTTATGGCACGTTGAAGTCTCTTTGACAATACCACGCTGTAGCAGTGAGAGGAGATCTGTGTTTTTCTCTGCTGAAAACGATTTCTTAGATTAATTTTGTAGTGATGATGGACACTGGAGCTGAACTGGCATTAAGAAAAAGGACAGTAGAGCAGAAGAAAGCGAAAGGGGAGAGTGACAGAGCATGGGCTACAGGCTAAACCACAGGCTAGAGGCTAAACCACGAGCCAAAGGCTAAAACTGATTGTGATAATGTTAATTCCAGCCCACATGCAACAGATATACCACAGTGATCTGATCAAACTTGAGAGTCTATCAATAAAATGAAGAGTGAGGTTACGTTAGCTCTGCTTGGTAGATGAGCAGGACATAATGAGGATTCACTAACATTATATATTAACCTATGGGTACGTCTCAGAGCACCGGGCACTAAATATAGTCGGCTGCTAAACTACGGTATGAACTGAGTTTACAAAGTTTGCTTTTTGTCACGTTTCAAACAACAGAGCTGCGTAACTATTGATGAATACCTTACCTTGTTGCATTGTATTCGGTAAAAAGTTGTCTTGAACAAAGAAAAGTATTGATCAAAAAAGGATCTGATCGCCATTCATTTAAAAAAAAAACCCACACAGATTGTTAAGAGCCATGACATCACAACAGTGTGTGTGCGATTCCAGCCAAAGGTATCATTGCAGTCCACTTAAAACGGATAGTCCTCACAGCCTCTTTGAATCCTCATCTCTGTAATGGCTAAACACACTGTGCTGTGGGCTCATACCAGATGATTTCTATACTGCTGTCAGTTTGTGGAGGAGTGAAACCTCTGACCCTCCACTGCTTCCCAACATTTTCTTCTTACACTCCTCATAACGAGCAGCGAAAACACAAACCTTGATTTAACTGTGAGAGCCCTTCAGGGCTAGGAACCACTGCCTTTGACCATCAACTGTGTTGAGTAAGGCAAAGACCCCAGGGATCATACTGGAGCGATCTGCTGGGAAGGAAACAGCGATGTGAGTTCGATAGCTCATTAGCCTTTTCCAAACCGGTTAGATACAGAGTCCATACAAGGAGCTCCCGGAGGACAGCCACTGTTTCCTCATAGACCGATGGTCATACCGTCATTTTCTGTCTGTTTGGGTGGAGTTTGCTTTGAGCACAGAAATAGTTTTCTTTCAGGCATTTAGCAACACAGATTAGGAAATAATTCCTTTAAAGGATAAGATAAGGTCATCACCTAAATTTAAGAAGTTGGCTAGAGTGGAAATTTGCCCTTTTAAGGCAAATAGGTCACTTTGGTCTCAGCTAAATCTGTTTCCTGTTAATGGCAAAAGAGTACGACTGGGTTTCAAAACTGCAAAAATTACTGCCAATGAACCTGCCGCAAGTATTTTTAGAATTGTGAGTGTGACTTTCTGTGAGTAAAGGACACTCACAACAAACAACACACACACTTCTCCTGGAGTGTTAAAAAACTCAAAAGTCAATTTAATCATCCTTATTTTAAAGTTCAGAAGTGGACTCATGCAAGATCAGGTCTTTGGATGACTTAAAAAAACCCTGAAGGAAGTGTGATCTTTTTGAGGTTTTTCTAAAATATTTGTGATTGGATGCAAAACCCATGTGCATCTCAGAGGCTATTTTTAGCTCCTTAACAGTGATGCTATTTTTTGCCCGTTCCTCTCGTTGACCTCTCCCACTAACCTGTCATCCTGATTTTTTTGTATTCCCACATCACAGAGGGTTCCACTGTTTGGTCCACTGTGATTATAAACATGTGGTGCTTTAATTATTGCTGAAAGTACTTGGAAATAGTAGCAGGATGGCGGTAAGAAGACCCTAGCAACAGGGAGAGGATGAGGAAAGCGTGAGAGAGGGAAGGGGAGGGGGAAAGATGCAGAACATCAATAAATAATGGCCCCACTGAGGAGGTGGAAATATGGGCCTCGTTATCTTTGCGCCGACGCCTTCATTTGCATGTGAGAAAATGAGGCTGCTACCAACTCACGCGCGCACGCACACACACACACTAGATGCTGGACCCAAACGGGCTACAGTATGTATCCTATTTATAGACTCTCACGCTTTTATTTTTTTCTATCATCGCTCTCACATTTATACTTCTATTATTTTCCTTTTTCTTTCCACCTCTTTGAAAAAGTCAGAGCAGCAGAACGGGCCTGTGAGGCTGTGTGCATTTTACAGGATTTAAAAAAAATAAAGGTGAATGAAAAGCTTTTTTATACAAGAGGGGTTCGCTAAGGACATACAGCACATTCCATTTTGGTTTATTACACTGTAAAGAAAGCTTACAGTTACACATATATGTATGTAGTGTACACATACACACTTTAAATATACTTTCTGCAGGTCTGTGGAGTTAAATTGGTTTTGAATACAAAATATGCTACCAGTAGCTAAGAAAAAGTTAAAACATGCAGGGCTATATATAAAATGGTCTATACCTTGTTATTGTGCATGCACTAAAATAACAGATAGGTTAAAAATCTTAGGCTAAAGATGACGAAAAAGGGGGAACAGGATGGCTGTAGCTGGCATAAGTATGTTTCTTTAAAAACAGAGCAAAAATAAAAACAAAAATGAATTTTCTTGCACCTTTTATTGTTTGAATATTTGGGGTTGTGCCAAATTCTGACTCCCTCTTAAACGGTCATATTTTCCTCATCCAGCCTTCACCAGAAAGGGTTACTGTAGTTACCCTCAGGACTCCATCTGCATCAGGGATACATGAACAGCTTTGTACAATCTTTCCATGAATGGGTCTCATTGAGACTCTGACCAAACTCATACAGCACCCAACAATGTTGGCATCCTCTAGGCAACGCAGCCGCTTTCAAAAAGCTTCTTTCTGGGTGAAGGAACTCTGTAAAGAACCATTTATAGTTGATGAAGAACACTTAAACCTCTAAATGGTTCCTTCAGAGCTTCTTGCAAGAACTGAGTGCTGCTATTTTTACTTCTCGCTTCTTTTGGTTTTTATGGTTCACAATGGTTTACAGACTGGTCAGCTAACCAGAAGAAGTTGCAGATTTTTTTCATCTGTGTACAGTAGCATATCTGATGGCACAGCTGTTCAGCGCTGAGTTTTTCCCCGATCAAAGAGCGACTTTTCATGCTTTATGTGAATATTAAAAACATGCATGTTTGACACATCCCCTGACTTTAAGTAAATGAGAGGCATAAGTAAAGGTCAGAACACAGGAAGGCATAAAATATTCACAAATACGATTTTCAAAAGCTTTAGATACAGACTGAGTATCATTTGAATATAGCACAAGTGGGAGAGACTTACGCAACACTAGAGATTAACAACAGTCACTCAGTTTCTGCATGCTACATGTGTGCATGTTTTGCTGCGGCTGTGAATGTGTCCATGTCTTTGTGTGAAATGCACATTGGCTCTGTTTCTCGTTACCAAGTCAGCGTGAGTAAAAGCTGAGGGAGCGCAGTGATTTAGTAATTAATATTTTACTCTGTCTGCCACTCTGCTTAGAGACGGAGAGACAGAGAGACTGAGAGAGAGGATAAGAGGGTTCACACAAAGAGATGAAGACAGTCATCTGTAGATCGACTGATTCTACGTACAAGCCTCTCAGTGAACGAGGACAGATAGTGAGGGAAATAATGTGGCGTGCGTTGTGTAATCAGTGTTGTTTCAGAGGCATCGCTGCAGAAGGGATGAATTCCGTCCCCTGCTGCAGAAAGAAAGTGTGGCTTTGACACATCCAGCTGACTCTCTCTCCCTTTCTCTCGCTCGCGCGCTCCCCCCTGCCTATGTCAAAGTGTTGTGACAGGCGAGTTGTCAGTGTTGTGGGAGTAGCAGCCTTAAAGTGCTCATTATCCTGTAAGGCTTCATTCTGGGGGGCAAACAAAGGCTGCTGTGAAATTGCAGCCTGAGCCTCCTCACGGGTCATGCGGTATATTCCATGCAAACAAATGCACGGTCCGTAAATGCTACCTTTACTGTTCCTGCTCATGACCCTGACAGAGACAGAGATTGTAGATAATATATTGACACTGATAAACACACAGGTGTAACTGAGTGCAGCTAATTCAGCAGCTGACCTGAAGCTTAGATGCTGAATGACACACGTGAGTCTTTTAAAACCAAACTGAAACTGACGATGTGTATCTGACCATTTTAAAATATATTAAATTCAAGAACAATCATGGCCATGTTTTTTGTTTTTTTCTATAGACACTCGGAGGGGTGAGCTCTTTATTTTATCATAGAAAGAAAGGGAGTTTTATTCGAAGAAACACTATTGAAAAAGGCGATTTTTAGATGAACTTCATTTTTTTTTGTCAAAAGTTAGCAATAAAGCTCCTTTTTATCCATGACCTTGTGATAATGCCATGCACGGGGAGCCTTTAATTCATGCTCTGCTCGAATATCCTGCAAAAATCAGATTTTTTTTCTCCCCTCTATCTTGATATGCCTCCACTCAGTAGCATCATGAAAACTTGTGGTTCTGAACATTAAGGTGTTTTTTTTTTCTGAGTCACAAAACAAGAACAAGAAGCCATCAATAATTTCCTAACATTCACCTAACAGAAGGACACACCAGCTTTGTCTTTAGTTTCTGTCACCACACTCTAAGAAAAAAAACGTATCAACCTTATTGTAACAATATGCATTACTAGAGTTTTACATTATGTGTATAAGGGTGGTTAATCTGTTTTTTGTTTTGTTTTTTTGTTTGTTTTTTTGTTTTTTTGTTTTTTTTTGGGGGGTGGGTGGTGAAAGTGACCGCTGTGTGTCCTCAAGGCCTTGAAAGAGTGCCAGGTTTTAGGAAAAAAAAACTTCATCAGGCAGGTAGTGCCAACTGTTCAGGCAGCTGTTTGTTCTCAACACAACATGTTTTTGCAATGAGCACAATAGATTTGTACCGTAATCATTTTCTCAAAGGTTCTTTTTTTAGAATGTATTTTTTTTTTCTGTCATCAGTTTACTTTAGGATAAATTAACCTGAATCTTTACCAAATGTGTCCCCCCACAGGTAACAGGTTCTCCTTGACCTCCTTCGGGGCTCTTTACATCTCTGATGTTCAGAAGGAGGATGCCCTCTCCACATACCGGTGCATCACCAGACATAAGTACAGCGGCGAGACTCGCCAAAGCAATGGCGCAAGGCTCTCTGTAATGGGTGAGAAGCTTTGTTTTGGCAGGTTGGGCAAGTTATTCTGCTTGTTCTTGTTACCTTGACCAAGAAATAACTCTGTCTTTGCCCTCCAGACCCCAACGAGTCCTCCCCCACCATCCTGGACAGTTTCCAAGCAGGGGAGGTGTATGCAGGCCAGAGTATAGAGTTACCCTGCATTGCAGGAGGTTACCCCAGCCCCACCGTGCGCTGGCTGAAAGACGGTCGCCCTCTGCCCTCAGATGCCCGCTGGACACGGCGTTTGACGGGCTTGACCATCAGTGACCTGAGGCAGGAGGACAGCGGCAGCTACGCGTGCGAGGTCACCAACAGTTTTGGTTCAAAGGAGGTGTCTGGACAGCTCCACGTTATAGGTGTGTGAGCACAGACACACATACTTCCACACACACAGCCTGACAGACTCCCACGCTGTCTTCTCGGTGAATCAGCCTGACAGTCAGACACATTCAGCAGCTCCTCTGCTTTTTGGTTTGAGGCACACATATAAGTCGCACCTCGACTGTGTCTGTAACAAACATATGTGCGGGCTATGCAGCATGATGCCCCATCATATCAGGTCTCAAGCAGGGAGACAGGGCAATAATTCACTGAGACTGTATCCGTAACACAGCTGCCAGCAGCATTCACCATCACAGAGAGGGAGGGTGAGGAAGACGGAGATAAAGATGAGGGGTCACGGAGGGGACGATAAGACATCCAGACAGTGCTGGAATGACATTATCTGCCTTGTACTAACAAGATAATAAAAGAGGCGGAGATAAATGTACATTGTGTAAGGTATACAAAGAAACAAAGAGCGGGAGGAGGCGAGACAGAGGAGGAGAATAGAGAGGCGGTGGGCTTTGCCAGTGGGCACATCATGGCAGCACACTCTGTGACTCTGACAGGGTGCAGGGGGGGATGGGAGGCACAGAGATGCCCCCCAGCACACACCACCAGCTGCCTTATTGCTCACTGACATTTGCACACACACACACACACATACGTACATACACACACGCTATTGCGCACACACATACACAGAGACACACGCACACACACAACTGGACAGAGATGTGAAGAGATATCTCCAGCTGCTTTTTTAATGAGTGCGTCGAACTGATTGAGTCACCATGGTTGATTGTGCCCCCCCCCCTTTCTAGCTCTATGAATATAGACTGCAAACATAAAGTCTCATTTTAAATCCAGCTGAATGAGTTTAGAGCTTGTAATGAAATGCTAAATTACTTCAGAAGGTATTTAAAAATAGAAAACATGTAAATAACAGAAATAACATGAAATTTGTTTTAAAGTGTGATATTCTGATCTAAAGTTCAACCAGTAAACTGCTTTTAACGTGTTTTGTTGTTTTTTTACTTCTAATTTGAGATCATTGATGAATAAGTAATTAACCAAGAGCAGCTTATGAACCCTTTATAAATATGTGAAATGTGTTTGTAAATATGTTTCAGCAACAGCAATATAGTCTTTATTTATTCATAACAGTATTGGAAATGAAGTTATAAATTGCTACAATAACATGAAAAACAGATTTATAAAAATAAAAAAGAAGCAAAAAGATTCAACAAGCTTTTGTCTTTCAGATCCACTACGTGTGACATTGTCCCCGAAGAATCTGAAAACTGGCATCAGCAGCACTCTGTTCTTCACCTGCTCTGTCGAGGGTTCTCCAGAATACACCATCAGCTGGTACAGCAACACCGAGCCCATTGTCCCTGACCAGCACATCTCCATCCAGGGTCAACACAACGACACCCTGCAGATCACCGCAGCACAGAAGTTCCACTCTGGGGCATACCAGTGCTTCGCCTCCAGGAAGGGCTACACTGCTCAGGACTTTTCCATTATTTTGCTAGAGGGTATGTTGACTGACAGGCAGGAAACTCAAAATGTGGACCAGACTGTGGGGACAGACATTGTATAACATCAGTGTCACAGCAAAATAAATGTTATACAACTCAACGTTTGTGTCTTAATTTGCTTCTATCGTCCTGTTTTTCTTCTCAGATGGTACTCCTCGAATCGTGTCTTCCTTCAGCGAGCGGGTAGTGAACCCCGGCGAGCCTTTCTCCCTCATGTGTGCTGCCAAAGGAGCCCCGCCCCCCTCCATCACCTGGACGCTGGACGACGAGCCAGTTGTGCGAGACTCCACCTACAAGACCAGCCAGTACACCCTGTCGGACGGCCTGACCGTGTCCCACGTCAACGTCAGCAGCCCGCTTATCCGAGATGGAGGAGTGTATCGTTGCGTCGCACGCAACTCGGCCGGTAGCGCCGAGTACCAAGCGCGCATAAACGTAAGAGGTGCCTGTCTGCTTTTCAATATAAATGCACTCTACACCTGACTCAATACAAATACACAGAGGGTTAGCAAGAAGTTTAGATTAACTTGCATTTCACATAGAAAGTAGTTACATCTTTCTCTCTCTCTTCTCTATCTGTCCTTCCATCCAGGCTAGGCCGCAGTTTACAGCAGATGGGGCCAGTTCTAGATTTGAGAGACTCTGACCCAAGTGCTTAGATTAAGTGTACGCTCTTTGCTCAACTAAGAGTTTTTTTCAGCCCTTTACTTGCCACAAGAAGCCAATTTTTCTTTGCATCTTCAGCTACCTGCAGTACATCAGTTTCTAACGTACCTGCCACATAAATACATATTGTGATTTTTGACTTTCTTTGCATCTCAGTTTTTCATTATGATGAGCACCAAATGTTACAGTAGTGTCTGTCGAGTCTATTTCAGCTCAGTTTTCTCAGCTAACAGTGTATATTTTATGAGGTTAACATATCTCGTGGTTCATTTGTTGTGAATCGATGTGATTAAAAGCAACCAAAGCTGAACACTTTGGTAGAAAGTCGGTGATAAACTTTGTGGTTCAGTACAGCAGTGGACTCTGGTTGTTGAGCGTGGCAGACTGCAGCTGTATGTAAATGTGTCCATATGTGACAGCTATATAGTGTAGCCTAACTCGTTGTTGTCCCCACATGTGGTTATTTCAGGGGCATGTTCCTCAATCTGACAAAGACATTTTCATTTCAATAGAAAATTAAGTTTATGACTGTATCTCACTTTAACACATGTAAACTTGGGATTTACCTCTCAACATAGCATAGATTCCCTTTCCTTCAAAAATTGGAAAGTGGTTATGTTAATTGGCTAAGCTAGTTTTTCTTTAGCATGTGTGCACTTCTTGATGACAGGATGTAAAAACTGTTTTCCTGGCATTGTTGATGACATACAGATATGCCAAGATGTTTGAACATCAAAAAAGATTGTGTAGTAACAGATAAATGGCACTGGCAAGTAAATTTATTTTTTCCTTTGCTAGCTGTAGCTAGCTTGGTTTCCCTTATGGTGTCATTGTTACGAGCTGTACCCTGCTGTCACTGTTTGCAGCAGCTGCTTTTGGTCCACTTACAGAGATGAGACGAAACATTCTCTCTACCCATCTATCTACCTTCATCCATATCTATCTGTCTTTCTATCTGAGGGGGACTTAGAAAACTGAGCACATTCTCTTAGCATCACTGAGCTTCTTATTAGATAGAAATTACCAAATAAACCTCAATCAGATTGAAGTAAAGGGAGCCTAACTAACCTCCCTGTCCACCTGTCAACTTGCCCCAATCACTCTATCCCTCAACCTTTATCTCTTCACCTCCTGTCTCTGTGCCTGCTCCCTTACTCTGCCATGACCTCCCTCACCTCATCTGCCCCTCTCTTCCACCTCTGTGTTTCTCTCCGTCTCCTCCCTCCATCCCCTCCCTCTCTTCCCTGTGTCTCCAGGTCCACCTCGAATTAGACCCATGCGGGACATCACCGCAGTGGCGGGTAGGAACACCTACATAACGTGCCGAGTGATTGGCTACCCGTATTATTCCATCAAGTGGCTGAAGGACGGCATGCAGCTGCCTGATAATCATCGTCAAGTGCTGTTTGAGAACGGCACCCTGAGGCTGACGGACGTGCAGAAGGGCGCGGACGAGGGCACCTACTTGTGCAGCGTTCTCATCCAGCCCCAGGTGTCAATCAACCAGACTGTCCATGTCACGGTCAAAGGTAAGACCACAGGCAGTGATGATTTCAAAATAAGGCTGGAACAAAGAGAGTGACCCATCAGCTTCAGCTTTTTTTGTGAGCTGTGAGTGTTAAAAACAAATGTGTCTCAAACAGAAAGCGAGAAAACACTTTGTAATCACACAGCCTGGAAATAATCTAAGATATTTCTGGAGTACTTATTCATTGCTAACTGGAGACAGTAATTTTTAAAGTTGTGCAGTACAGCTTTGCAGTAATCCATCATGAGTGGGGTAGATGGTGTTTAGGACAGATTTATGTTTCATCCTGCGTCAGTATTTTGTTGAGTCTGTGATTGGGGTAACGATGGTAGCAGGGCAGCTGCAGAGGTGTTTAAGGCTGTGTGCATGTGCCTGCGTGTGAGTGTGTCTCTGATTTAATTAGATGAATAATAATGAAGCCTAGATTAAATCCCCCAGATGTCTCAGCTGTAGTACCCCCACCCCAACCTCCATTGCTATGGCAACGGAATGACTTCCTCCTGCCAATTGGACTCCAACCAGAGCGGCTATTATGGGCTGCAGGAGATGAGGGCCGAAGGGGGGGACAAGAAGAGGGGGCCCACCGGCCAATGACCTTCTCTATCCCTCAGCATTGCTCCAGATGGCCACTCTGCCACTCTTCCTCGTCTATCGCTGCCTTTATTCCACTGACTCTCTGCACTCTTTCTTTCTCCTCCAGTGCCACCGCTCATCCAGCCCTTTGATATCCCCTCTACCTCAGTGGGGAAGCTCATGTACATTGCCTGCGTGGTGTCATCAGGGGACATGCCCATACGCATCACCTGGCACAAAGACGGCCAGCTCATTGTGCCAGGCTCGGCCTCTGGCGTGGCAATAGAGACCAAAGAGTTCATGAGCTCCCTGCAAATCTCCAAGGTGACACTGAAGCACAACGGAAACTACACCTGCATCGCTAGCAACGCGGCCGCCACCGTCAGCTGGGAGAGACAGTTGATTGTTACTGGTGAGGGATGGAGCAGAAAGAGAGAGTGGCATGATGATGAATATGGGTCAGATGAGATGTGATACAAATGTGCTGAGGGAGCTCAGATCTGTTATTTTAGGAATATTTCCATTTCCTACCTTTCATCTGAAGACTTATTTTAGTTCCTCCATTTAGGTTAACTGCTTATTTTTGTTCCTCAGTGCCACCACGCTTTGTGGTGCAGCCCAACAATCAGGATTGTATCTATGGCAAAGCTGGAGTTCTTAACTGCTCTGTGGAGGGTTATCCGCCTCCAAAAGTCATGTGGAAACACGCCAAAGGTAAATCAGCAGCTTATCTCAATAACAATCAAATAACTAGATCATGTGAATAAAGATAAAGATGTGAACACACATTGATTTTGTGTTGTGTAATATGCGCAGGTGTTGGAAACCCACAACAGTACCACCCAGTCCCTCTCACAGGCCGCATCCAGATCATGTCAAACGGCTCTCTGCTCATCCGACATGTGCTTGAGGACGACCGGGGTTACTACCTCTGTCAGGCCTCCAACGGGGTGGGCTCAGACATCAGTAAAAGCATGATCCTCACTGTCAAGAGTAAGTGTCAATCATTCTTGCTTCAGCTTGAGCACACTCTCCTGCATTGCACAACTAGGGTACCTTACACAGAGACAGCTTTTTTCCAGGAGAATCAGCCTTTCTAAGATGCACTTTTGCCCCAGGCTAGTGTGGCATTTACTGAATCTCACAAAACCTGCGTCCTGCACATCCTGCAATGGGGGTATCTCTGCGATTGATTGAAGTGTTCTGGCTGCTGATCCATGTGCTACTGAATGTTTGGTGGGGAAAAGGGCTGATGAATTAGTGATGAAAACAAAACAGCAGGAACCCACTCAATCAATAATCTATGTCTGGGGAAAGAAGGTGGATAAGAATCAGGAGGAGAAGAAGAAGGCAGATAGGGAGGAGTAAGAAGACCAGCAGGGCTTGAAGCGTGAAATGAGAATGGAGAACGAAGGGCAGAAATAGAGATGTCTATACATCTGTAATATATCCTGCAATACCATATCCCTGTTTTCTTGTCTCATTACCCCATATAATACTATTTGTCACACTGACATGTGTCTGTAATTCTGCTCAGTTCCTGCCATGATAACCAGCCATCCAAACACCACCATGGCAAGGAAGGGCCAAACCAAGGAGCTGAACTGCACAGCGCGAGGCGAGCAGCCCATCATCATTCGCTGGGAGAGAGGGGACACGGTCATTGACGCAGAGAGAAACCCTCGTTACTCCATCACCATCAACAAGAAGGGGGACGAAGTCATCTCCACCCTTAAGGTGAACCACAGATTACAGCACAAGGAGGACCCTAAAAAAAACCCAAACCACTGTCTGATACCTTAAAGCAGAAATTACCTGAAAGATTTCTACGATAACTTTTATTAACTAAAAGGTCCTGACTCTCAATCAGGCTGCAAAAAACAGTTGTTGGTAGAGATGAATAAAACTTTCAAGTCAATTTTCAAAAAAGGAACCTTTAGCCATTCCTTTATTTTAAGCCAAGCTAACTGACTCCACAGCATCACATTCACAGCAAACATAAATCAGTGTAGTGATGATATCAGCAGCTCTTGTTGAAGAATGAATTTAAACTTAAGTGTGAAGATTTTAATTGGATACCGGTAAATGTAGGAAAAAGGTGGAAGTGCTCGGCTTAAAACATTGTTATTGGTGCAGGTGTGAAAGATTGAGATG
This sequence comes from Labroides dimidiatus, assembly GCA_030710495.1. Lineage (NCBI taxonomy): Eukaryota > Metazoa > Chordata > Actinopteri > Labriformes > Labridae > Labroides > Labroides dimidiatus. The sequence continues at coordinate 14,558,993 of CM061159.1, forward strand.
ATAAATATTTTGTCACACATTGAAACTCTTTTCTTTCTGTGTTGCAGCTGAACCCAGCTGAGCGAGGAGATTCCGTCTTCTTCTCCTGCCATGCCATCAACTCCTATGGAGAGGGACGAGGGCTCATCCAGCTCACTGTGCAAGGTACCTCTAATCAAAAACTGTCAAAAGTTTTTCGCACATGACGAATGGAACGTCTTCAAAAGCAAAGTGTTCCAGAATCAGATCTCAAGAACAAGCTAAACATAGTTAAACATCTTTGTTGCGAAGCTCTCACTTCCTTTCTCTCTCTGTCTCACGCAAACAGAACCACCAGACCCACCTGAGCTGGAAGTGAGGGAGGTGAAGGACAGGAGCATGAACTTGCGCTGGATCCAGAGGTTTGATGGAAACAGCATCATCACAAGCTATGACATTGAGTACAAAAACAAATCAGGTGAGTTTTGTAAATGAATTTAATTCATTTTTACATTGATACTGTTTAATATTAAATGCTCAGACACATAGAGTCTTCCGTAGTGGACATGTCTGTAACATTCTGAAAAAATCAAATATTTTAAAAAATAAAACTGAGTCCATGTTTTTTGTGCTTTAAGAAGAATAAAACACTTAAGGAAGAAAAATCTTGACACAGGCTTTCAGATTTCATGCATCAGAGGGTTAAGACGCGTGTCTAAGAAGTCTCAAATCTTTTTTTAAATGTTTGGCAGACTCCTGGGATCACATGTACACCACCAGGAACATCTCACCCACTAACAACCAGGCGAACATTGTGGAGCTACACCCCGCTTGTGTTTACAGCATCCGCATGTACTCTTACAACAAGATTGGCCGCAGCCTCCCAAGCAAAGAGCTCACAATCAGTACTGAGGAAGCACGTAAGCAATTGTTTTCTCTACCAGAAATCAAATTGTCCTTTTTTATTTTTCCTCCACCAAGATTCTTCCTCTTGATTGAATATTGAAAGTTGAATGTTGCACTGTTTTTGTCATTTTCCACCAACAGCACCCGATGGCCCACCAATGGAAGTAATCCTCCAACCAATGACATCTCAGAGCATACGTGTTACATGGAGGGTAAAGTCACAGTTTTGTTTTTTGTTCAGTTTTAACACTAGATATAGATATTTGTACTCCAATGGGAAAAAATTACGCTGGTAATTGACTAAATGTCTACAACTGTAAATTTCCAAAGTCTCTGCAGGCTTTATTACGCCAAATGTTTTTTTTGTTTATTTTTTTAATCAGCACGCAGAATTTTGAAAGTCTAAAAAAATTCATGTTTATAGAGAGGCAGGAAAAGATATTTGAACTGGCAAATAAATTTAAAAGCACCAGCTGTAGTCATACAAATATGGTTAAAATAAGGTGCCAGAAAGTACATCATGAACCTCTTCACTGAAGACAGTTTTTAAAAATGTTTTCATCTATTATGCTCTTGTGTTTTTTTCATCTTATCGATACATATAACTGCTCCATTAACATTTTGGATTCCTTGCTCTCAGGCTCCAAAGAAGGAGTTACAGAACGGGGTGATCCGAGGCTACCAGATCGGCTACAGAGAGAATGGTCCAGGCAGCAACGGCCAGTACAGCATCGTGGAGATGAAAGCCACAGGGGACAGTGAAGTGTACACTTTGGACAATCTAAAGAAGTTTGCCCAGTACGGGGTTGTAGTCCAAGCCTTCAATAGAGCTGGAACGGGTCCATCCAGTACTGAGATCAATGCTACTACACTGGAAGATGGTAAGAAAGGCAGGAGAGAAGGATCGAGAAAATATATAGATGACAGAATGAAGAAAAAGTTGCATCGACACATCTGCTACTTTTTAAAGCAAACGTCCTTCATGTGACAGAAATATAATAAAAGAAACTGCAGCCGTAGCATGTCAGTCACATGAGTTAATAGGGCTAACATACGTATGTGTGATAAAAACAAATGGATGTGCTACAAATGGATTTGTAGCACATCCCCCCATTCATTTCTGCCTTTAATTAGCACCCTCATTAGGCTGGTAGAGAGCAAGAGTGGAACAAGAAACCTCTTTACTCTCTCTCTCTCTCTCTCTCTCTCTCTCTCTCTCTCTCTCTGTATCTGCCCCTCTCTTCCACCTTACCTAAAATCCTTTTATGTCTTCTGTTTATTTTTCTGACTTCATTGAATTTTTTTTCTTATGAGACTAAAGTATGGTGATCTGCTCTGTCTGTAAGTGCAGTGCCGGCGGACATCCTGATAATGACAGCAATAATGTGGTTATTGTCCTGATACAAAGTCTAAAACTGCTCCTACAATGGCAATTACCTTAAAGGTGAACATTGTCTTCCTCAAGATTTTATCCTCCAGCTCACCCCTCCCTACTAATCTGCATCTAAACACCTTGAGGTGTGGCTGTTTCACTTTTTATGTTGCTCTCTCTCAGTGCTCTCGCCGTCTCTGAAAGTGAGAGCACTGAACAAGACACTGTTGAGTCTTTTTTGAGTTCACATGACTGATTTATTTCAGCAGAGACTGTCCTGTGGGTTGTCTGTAATATCACCATGCTTGATAACTGAGGTCAAATCGGGGACAGAAATATTCAATCATTTTTGAAAGGTAGATGTTAAACCAACTTCACAATTTGAAAATGCATCCCAATTGTTTCCATCTCTTCCAGTGCCCAGCGAGCCTCCACAGAACGTGCGGGCCATTTCTGTGACGTCGGACGAGGCGGTTATCACATGGGCAGAGCCTCCACGGCTGACGCTGCACGGTGTGCTGAAAGGCTACCGGGTTGTGTTTTGGTCCCTCTTCCCTGACGGAGGTGGGTGCTGTGGGGGCCAGGCCCAATGGCCAATGCAGAGTAATTATCACCTATCTCATTCTAAACGTCACTAAACCTCACCCACCCACCCACCCACCTGCCCAGTTCTCTGTCAGTGCTGTGAGCCCGTTTGTGGTCATGTGTGTCCTCACTTTCTCATACAGCACTTCCTGTTTCTGTGTGCCTTTGTATTTGTCTGATTTCCCAGTTACTTTCAAGTAATAGTGTTTGTACTCCTTTACATTTATTTTGACCAATTTTCTTTCAGTAATGTATTTTGTTGGAAAGTCAAGACTCTAAAAAGAGACATTCAATTATTATATGTAGGCCAAAATATAACTGTTAGAGGGGAAGTAGAGTTTTTTGATCCTCATGATGTTTATTTTCCCAAATATCGTCTAAAATGTGGCCTTATCAATGGATAGCTTTGCAGCTCCAAAACTGTTACTTCTTTTCCAGAATAGTGACCTTTACAAAAAATAGATTGATGGCTTTCAAAAATTTATTTTTAAGTGATTAAAAAGCATAGAAGACTGTAATGTTTGTGACAGCTAGCAAACATGCAGAGGCAGCTTTATATAAACGAGTCATTCATGCCAAATGTCCAAGGCCTTTGCAATTCTGTATTAGCTTAGCTTATTGCTAGATGCTCAGTCTGTAGATTAGTTTTTCTTCAGTATTTTAAATTAGGCTAAAAAAAACACATTTACAATTACATCACATCCATACAAGGCTGATATATTGGACTGCAACAGTAGAAAGTTCCGTCCTTCCCTTACCCCAACCAAACACTAAAGTAGTCCATGATCTGAAAATACTGACCCAGAAATGAAGATCATAACCTCTGCTTCAGTTTTTGTTTACAACCAACCATTCACTCCCACAGCTACTTTTTGATCAAGAGATTTATTATAATCTCTTCAGAACATATCCAGCCAGTAAATTGGTAGCATGTAAACAAGTGTTGTCAAAAACAGGGTTTGTGTGTGTGTGTGTTGAATGTGCAGATTACCAAAAGTACTCTGTAAAAGAGTTGTCCCTGCTGTCCCTCCTCAGAGTGGGGAGAGATGCAGAACATCACCACCACACGGGAACAGGTGGAGCTGCGAGGCCTGGAGAAGTTCACCAACTACAGCGTTCAGGTGCTGGCCTACACACAGGCTGGAGATGGTGTCCGCAGCAATGTTCTGTACATCCAAACCCGGGAGGACCGTGAGTACACATGAGCATATTTAACTTTGATTTTTTTTTATTTGAGGAAGTTTAGAAATAGAGGAACGCATCTTCCTTGTAATTGATGAGGGTAAAGGATGTAGAGATGGGAGGGGGGGCATAAAAAAGAGTGCTGGGCTTTATCTCAAACCCGTGACAAAAGCTCATTTATGCTGGGAAGCTCCATTAGCGGTGCTAATGAGAATTAAGAGGCTTTGGGTGCACAGCTAAGGGCTGAGTGAGGGCTGGAGGAAGACACCAGGAGGAAAGGAGGGGGTGCTCTCCCTGAGCATATAACATCCTGCAGTCAGCCATCAGCCTGGGCCTTGCATCCTTTCCGCCTGCTCCCTTGCCATAGGCAGAGGGATTAACTCCACTTGGATTAGAGAGAATTAATTTTGTGCTTACACCATTGGAGGCGGGATTACAGCTGGATCCATGTCTCTTTATAGAGGAAGGGGAGGAGGAGGGGCCTGGGGGTGAAGATGGAAAAGATAGAGAGGTGATCACAGAGCCTATTGTTGGCAGACAAAACAAACAAGGCCTCAAAAAAGAGGCATAATAGAAATGTCAAAGCTGCGACATTTTAATCTGAGCCCATTTAAAGAGCTCTCCAGGTACTTGGTAGGATGTATTGTCCTTTACTGTAATATACCCTCCTCTGACAGGCACTGAAGTGTTAATATATTCATGTGGGCGGGGCTTCACCATGACACAGGCCAACTTAGCTGTGCAGCAGACTGTCTGTCTGTCTGGAGACCTGGGTAGATTTTGGGCACCAGATGGGACTTAACCCCCCCCCCCCCCCCCCCCCCCTTCCACCACCACCACCACCACCCTAGCAGTCTTTCTTCGACGGTCCAGTTATGATAATGATGACTCCTTCATCCACCCCTCCCCGACACCACTATCATCATTGCTCCCTCAGGACATGCACCTTCCATTCTCACTGTTCTTCCATCTCCGCCTCCTTCTTTTTAAACATCCCTTGCCACATCTATCCTTCCTAGATCTGGGTTTTTATCCCTACTCATGTAATGTGCAGGATGAGGGGGTCCAAGGGTATGAGGGGCTGAATTATGGGATCAGAGGGGCCTCACGTTAAAGAAAAAGAGGCATTCAAGAGACTGTTACTTACAAGATAGAAAGCACCCCAGATGAGGCCCACAGTCGAGCCTGAGTTGTATTTATGGAGGGGTCTGAATACGCTTGACACTCAGTAGCCCATACAGTAAGGCTGAAGTGAAGACGCATTATTGTTCACCTCTCCCAGCACCCAGTACCCTGATGTGCTTTGTTTGGCAGAGTGAGCTTCATTTTAAAGCCTTCTTACGCCTTTACGTGGTGAAAAGAGCATTAGATGGTGTCCAGTGTCAAACTGAAGTGGCCGGCGAAGGATCAGACACTGCCATCTAATCTGTTTGTGGGGTTGTGACTTAAGAGACTGCTGGGTGTCACAGAGTCCAAACTGCTGACCAATGTCTGACTGAACATATGTCACCACTGTGCACCCAAAGGGAGTTCTTCCAATTCCTCCCCGAGCGGCTTAGCGCAGGATAAGACCAGCAATCTGCAAACAAGCCTGCTCACTTTAATGGGCATCCAACACCCAGCATGAGCGTGCACAAACACACTGAAGCACATGCACATGTCTGCTTTCCTGATGTTCCCCTGTTGTTGGTTTTCCTATAGTTCCTGGTCCACCAGCTGGCATCAAGGCGGTTCCCTCTTCTCCAAGCAGTGTGGTGGTGTCCTGGTTACCTCCTCACAAACCAAACGGTGTTATCCGCAAGTACACCATCTACTGCTCCAGTCCGGGGTCTGGACAGCCGGTGAGTGCTTCCTCTGTGGGTGTGACTCATGAGCAGGGCCGGGAGAATATATTCCAGGTGGTTGAAAAGAGGAATTTGTAAACTTGATAAAATTCTAGCAATAGTAATGATCCATTTGTCCCCATCGTTTTTAATTGAACCTGTACATATGTACGTGTGTCTATGTGTAAATTTGCGCATGTCTCTCTTTCACTGCTTTTGCACCATTGCTTTATTTCCTGCCCTCCCAGATGAACAGATGAGGTTGTCTTGGCAACGTGATGAGACGTAGATATGCAAATGAAGCAGAGAACAAGCTCACACATGCACACTGCCGCATAAGGAGCGCACACATACACACACACACACACATAAACGCACACACACAGCCTTCACATTTCAACATTTTCTATTTATACATGCATGTGCAGCATTTCAGTTGTGGTTAGATCATGTGCACACAAACACCATCGCACAGTGAAACCTGACATCGGGCTAGAATCTCACTTTCTTATTATTCACAAATACTCCTCCCTCTCTGTGCATGAGTGCCATGTAAATGAGCACGGGCAGGGAGGAGAGAGGGAGGAAGGGAAGAGGGAGGGAGGGGGGAGAGGCAGCGGAGAGACAGAGAAAGAGAAACACCATTAGAGGTAGAGGGAGAGACTGAGGGGAAATGAGGGGAAAAGAGAGGGATGAAGGGGGGGAGAGTGTGAGAGACAGGCAGGGAAGAAGGGAGTAGCAGAGGAGGGTATCAGTCACATCGAGATGAGAGTGCTTTTGTCCGTCTTTTCATTATCTCCCTGTATCACTCCCTGGATCACCACAACACCGCCGCTATGCTGGAGGAATTTTCGAACGCACCCCCTACACACACAAACACCAAACACATCCTCCTCCCTCCCTCCTCCGTTCCCTCCATCCTCTCCTCTTCACTGAGCGAGACAGAGAGGGGGATAGAGGGAAAGAGGAAACCAGCAAATGGTGAAGGAACTGGAGATGAACGCCAAGAGAGATGAGCAGATTTAAGAGATAGAACATAGGATTGACTTAAGAGGGAAAACACTGTTTTAGAGTGCACGTTGGTGTGTGTGTGTGCCTGCAGGTGTGTGAAGGTAAAATTTCTCATACGGATGTTCGTTTTTAGGAACAGATCCACAGGAACACATTTTTAATCCAATGAAGAGGCCTAAGATTAGGCGTTTTTTTTACAAAGCACAGATTTGGGCCCAAATGATGACAAGATGACAAAAAAATAAAGATACTTAGTCAAAATGCCTTTTTTCCTCATGTGTGTTACAATTTTTTTAACAGCTTCCTTCTTCCTAATGCTTAATATCAACCAGTTTACATTAATATTGGTAGCACAAGGCTAAATGTGTCGTTCGTGAGGCCTTCAATCACCAAAAAATCTGATTTGTGCTTCAGATTAAAATTCATGGAATAAATTACCATGAAGCAGCATTTTCTCTCATCATTATGTCACTAAAGACTTCATGATTCGAGCGGTTTTCTGAGTGGTTGTGTATTTTTGTGCCGTTCATGAAAACTATGTCTCAATCCCCCAAACAGTGATATAAATAAGCAAGGGGAACACACCGTGTTAAATCAAAAAACACTATTTTAAAGCTGTTCAAGAAATTTACCCTTAAACAAACGCTTACTGCAACCAGACTTTAGAGTCATGAAATTGACAGTCAAAAAGCAGTCTGATGAGTTTCAAATAATTCAACAAAGACAGACAAAAAGAAAAGAAAACTGAAAAGCAACATCTAGTTTATGTGTAAATAATTGGCCTCCATTTTTATCACAGTTTTTTCCACTTTTAAGTCAGTGTCCGATTGCTCGGTGAACTCAATGAATTTGAACACCTGCCTCTACAAACCTGATCATTTCTGACTTTTATTTAATAAATAAATAAATAAATAAATAAAGGGTGGAGAAAAAAAGAAATGAGATGGAAATAAATGGACTGATGAACCCGTGGAGCTCACTCTTCCTTGTACTAATGTCTATGTGTCGGACAGCATTTCCCAGAATCAGTACATTCTTTCTTTTCTGATGATTGTATCCAGTCATCAAATGTCTTTTGAAGTTTAAAAAAAAAACCTTCTTTAAATAATCTTCATGTTTTTCGCCTCTTTCACAGAAGACATTTTGATTTGTCCCTTCAGTTAAATGATTAAATGAATTATGGCTGAATTCCGTTTATCTGCTTCAGCTGAAGGATCCTTATATTTGAAACATCGCCTCATCCTCACACTTACATTTATTTTATCTGACTATGGTGATTAGTATTTTTGCAACCTTTGCTTTTCTTGGTCTGAAAGTTGGACTCCTTTGGACAAACATTTGAGCTGTAACCCGTAACACTTTCTTTAACTTACAAAGACGCTGTGTAACTCTGGTTTCAATGTCACATCATATTTTGCTCTTGTGACATTGCGTGCTCTCTGTCTCAGGCGCCCAGTGAGTACGAGGCCAACCCAGAGATGCTGTTCTACCGCATCACTCACCTTTCCCGTGGAAAACAATACCACATCTGGGCCGCAGCCGTCACCACAGCCGGTCGAGGCAACTTCAGCTCAAAGGTTAACGTGGAGCCTGCTGGGAAAGGTGGGTCCTTCAGGCGAGCCTGTAGTGCAGCAGAAGGGTAGAGGGATATCTGTAAAGGTTACAAGGGAGAGCGCTGTGAAGATGGCTATGAAACGGCAACACAGTCTCCTGCACAGGGATCACTTTCATCACTTTCTCCTGTTCACCCCGTCTGCTCTCTCTGTTATTGATTGACAGCCGCTGTATTGATTGAGTGGTGGCTGTGTTGCCAGAAACAGTGTTGTTAATTATGTGGTGATGAACAGGGCCTATCCAGTAAAATGACCCTTGGGAAGAGAGATAGCAAGAGAGAATCAATAGAGGGGAGGATCTATGGAGAAAAGATAGACTGAAACTAAGTGTTTTAGAGGAGGGGCTATGCTAAAACACCACGCTACACCAGGGCCTTTCCCCTTTGGCTAATTCTTTGAAATATCAGCAATCAGACAGACATGAAGCCATGTCAAAGCAGTTTTATGTCATCCTGGTTCATTGACGATGTTCTCTGTGTTAAAGTACACGTAAAACTTTAAACTTTTAAATATTTTGTCTGTTTGTTCAGTCCCAGCTAAGATCTTATCCTTCGGGGGCACGGTGACCACACCCTGGATGAAGGAAGTGCGTCTTCCTTGCAGCTCAGTGGGAGAACCCGCCCCCACAATCAAATGGACCAAAGACAGGTCAGTGCTCTGCATACACTGCTTAAATACCAGCGCCATGACTCAATCAGGCAGATAGCGCTGCTCGGGAAGGCAAATATAACTCAGCTTTTTCCTGGATTAACATTATGACCTGTCTGTGCTTTGTAGTGAGGACTCAGCCATCCCAGTGACTGCAGACAGCCAAAAACAGATCCTTTCTAATGGCACGCTGGTGCTACGTTCAGTCAAAGCAGAGGATTCTGGGTACTACACCTGTACGGCAACTAACACTTTAGGTTTTGACACCATCATAGTCAACCTGGTGGTGCAAGGTAAGAAGAGACATGAGATGTCTTCAACAGGAAGTGACAATCAGAGGGTGTGTTTGCTGCATCAATATCTCTCTCTCTCTCTCTCTCTCTCTTTCTCTCTGTATGTCTAGTTCCTCCTGATCAGCCTCGTCTGACCGTCTCCACAACTTCCACCTCTTCCATCACCCTGGCTTGGATCCCAGGAGACAATGGGGGTAGCTCCATCAGGGGTAAGACTTTCTGTGACCAGACACATCTGCACACATTTCAGACTGTTCATATAAAACCCCTGACTTTATTTTCTTTCATATTTTTAAATACATGTTCACGCTTTAGTTGTCACTTGTACTAATTCTTCATATCACAGTGAAACCATTGTCTCCAGGTAAGAAGTAATCATACGAGTGCTAATTGTAGCGGTTTGTCGCCCCCTGGTGTTTAGGAGATGCAGCAGCTGTCTCCATAGTTGTATGAACTAACTTGTGTTAAACATAAATCTCTTCCGTGTGATCCTGCAGGATTTGTGCTTCAGTATTCTGTGGACAACACAGAAGAATGGAGGGACGTGTTCATCAGCTCAAGTGAACGCTCCTTCAGGTTGGACAATCTGCGCTGTGGAACCTGGTACAAGGTCAAGCTGGCTGCCAAGAACAGCGTGGGCTCAGGCCGCATCAGTGAGATCATCGAGGCCAAGACGCATGGGCGAGGTGAACAGTGGAAGCAATACGTCGTAGACTCAGATGAAAGTTATATATATATCAATCAAACATATTTAAAAGAAGATAAAAACAGTGTCGCAAACAAATCTATGTTTTAGGTGCAAAAACAAAGGTCTTTTGACCTTTCAGATCTGTCAGCTGTTATAATAGTTGTGCCACCTCTATGTAAATTTATTCAAAAATCATAAACAAATTTAGACAATTTGCATGATCTTCTAACTTCCCATTGCTTCATGTCTCTATCACAGAGCCAGTGTTCAATAAGGACCAGCCCCTGCTCACCCACATCAACTCCACCCATGCAGGCCTCAACCTGCAGGGCTGGACCAGTGGCGGCTGCCCCATCACAGACCTAATGCTGGACTTCAGGCCTAAAGGCACCTGGGCCTGGCAGAGCCTCAGGGCCAACTCCACCACCCAGCTGTTTCTCAGCGAGCTGCGTGAGGCCACCTGGTATGAGCTCAAAATGAAGGCCTGCAACAGCGCCGGGTGTGGCAACCAGAGCTCCCAGTTTGCCACCACAGATTACGACGGCAGTCAGTACATCTCACATTTCCAACTTTCGACTCAACTTGTTTAAATATTCTTAAATATATTCTTAAATATTCCATCCTCGTTCTTTCCGCAGGTACAATCCCTCCTATCAAATCAGCTCGTGGAGAAGGAGACGATGTGAAAAAGCTATTTTCCATTGGCTCCCCTGTCATCCTGGTTACACTGGGTGTTGCTCTGCTCTTTATTATCCGAAAGAAACGTAAAGAGAAGAGGCTTAAACGTCTCAGAGGTGAGGGGGAAAAAAGACAGTTAATGGAGTAATCCATGTTATTGGATTCAAGTGTGGGGCAAGTTGAAACGGTTATCTTCATAGCTATTAATCTAATGAATTATTGTCTCTTTGTAGATGCTAAGAGCCTCGCTGAGATGCTTATCAGGTAAGAGCTGGCTGTTACAAGCATAATCATGTTTTCTGAAATGCATAAGTAACATATTAGACATCACATATCATAATGGAAAACCTCAGAAGAGAAGTGATTCTTATCCTGTGTGTGGTTTTCATGTGTGTGTAGCAAGAACAATCGCAGTATAGACACTCCAGTGAAGGGCCCTCCTCAAGGACCACGTCTCCACATCGACATCCCACGAGTTCAGCTGCTCATCGAGGACAAAGAAGGAATTAAACAGATAGGTATGTGGCTGCACTCCACAGTGACACAAGCTTTAATTCCTCAAACAGGCTGGATTTGATTACTTATTTATGTTTCTGCTCATCTCTTGCCTTCACAGGAGAGGACAAAGCAGCTGTGCCTGTGACTGATACCGAGTTCAGCCAATCAGTGAATCCACAGAACTTCTGCACAGGCGTGTCTCTGCACCACCAAGCTCTAATTCAGAATTCAGGGCCTTTGATTGACATGTCCGACATCCGCCCAGGCACAAGTGAGTTTGCTCTTCTTCTTAAGCTATGAATTTCACAGCTCATGAAGGGATAAGACCTAAGACAAGTTAAGCAGGTAAATCCAGGGGAAAGCTTTGATCTCTTATTGAACTGCCCTTCACTGACGTCTGCTCTGAAACAGAAGGGATGTTTTTTTATCTATTCAACAATCAATGAATAGTCACAGTCTTTGTGATGCACAAGCTGTCCTCTGATCACTGTGACCTCTCTCAGATCCAGTGTCCAGGAAGAGTATCAAATCAGCGCACAGCTCCAGGAACAGATACTCCAGCCAGTGGACGCTGAGCCGACCGAGTCAGAGCCAATCGACGGCCTCAGCACGAACTCTGACCTCAGACTGGCGTACGATGGGCTCTCATGGCATCACGGCCACAGAGAGTGACAGCTACAGTGCCAGCCTCTCACAAGACACAGGTCAGCCATCGCTGGACGCTGATTTATATGACACTGAAACTCAATGCAGTTTCTGATTTTACACCAAGTGTTTTATACAAGTAATGAAAAGTGTTGTTTACCATGCTCTCTTTATCATGTATCCTCAAAATATAATTTTTCAGATAAGGGACGCAACAGCATGGTGTCAACAGAGAGCGCCTCTTCCACCTACGAGGAGCTGGCGAGAGCCTACGAGCACGCAAAGCTGGAGGAGCACCTGCAGCACGCCAAGTTCACCATCACAGAGTGCTTCATCTCCGACAGCTCATCAGACCAAATGACCACAGGCACCAATGACCCGGCAGACAGCATGACTTCATTGAGCACACCGTCTGAGCCGGGTATCTGCCGCTTCACTGCCTCGCCCCCAAAACCGCAAGACTATGACCGCGGCAAAAATGTGGCAGTGCCCATTCCCCACCGCGCCAACAAAAGTAAGTAGGCAGAGATGAGCCTTAGTCAGACAATTTACTGATCAGTTACACAGCTGACAAGGTGAAAGGCCTTTTAGACTCTAGCTGAAGTTAATAACTGAAGATAATCTCCATTATTTGGTATTTTTCATTTGGTATTTTTGTATTAGGGGAGAAGATGACTCAAATCTTATTGATTTGATTATGGTCATAATCTATTAGTGAACTCAAAACAACATGTTGACTTTTCCAGGTGAATTCTGCAACCTCCCCCTCTACATGAAGACAGACCCGTTCTTCCGCAAGCAAGGGGAGCTGCATGACCCGTGCCCAGCTGTGCCACCGCGAGAAGCCTCAATCCGCAGCCTGACGCAGCGGGCATATCACACCCAGGGCCGTCACAAGACTCTAGACCCTGCCAAGCAGCAGGCCCTGACGCTGGGTCACTCTGGGCTGGGCAGCTTGGGCGCGAGCTCGGGCACCTCCACCCTGCCCCAAAGGACTCTCACCATGCCCAGCTCCAACACCACAGCAACAGCTTCCACTTCCAGCACGAGCAGCAACCCCACCAACAGCAACAAGGTGGGGGGCTCCAGAGACTCGCTGCTCGAGAGCAGCTCCTCTGCTCTGGGGAGACTGCAGAAACAGAGTGCAGGAGCCTACTCGAAATCATACACGCTGGTGTAGCGGGTGCTCTTGCACAGACTTGCATTGCTATCCCCATTTCTCAACGTGCCCTGCTCCGGTACTCTTTAGCCTGGGCCAAAGGGGCATGCAGACATCTTTCTTTAAACCCAACAATGGTGAACTGCCCAGCGATCTGTCTGATTTCCTTCGGGATAGTTGTTTTCCCAGACAGAGACCCAGCTAACCCTACTTTTCATGTTCACGTGGGACTCTTAAAAGATTTACTAACTCCAACTAACAGTTCCAGCCGGCTGGTGCTCAGTTCCGCTCAGTTCTTGCGGGAGTTGCACAGCAGAAAAAAAAAGAAAAAGAAAAAAAAAAAAACAGAAAGTGATTCTGTGGTCATTTTGAAACATTGACTTTAATTGAGGAGCTGAAAGCTCTGTGTTTATGACGATGAAGACTACGATAGCCAGTATGAAGCTGTGTGGCCATTCTGTCTCTCATGCGCACATGCATACATACTGTCCTCCATAGTTTGAGTATTATTGTCAATTTACAGGACTTCCAGTTAAGTTCCCCTATTCTTACTCTATCTTTTACCCTCTTTGTGTCTCTTAAAGTCCCAAAAACTGAAATTATCGGCCAAGTTTTCTCTAAAAAGTGATTCCAAAAGAAAGATTCGGGTTCAGATACATCCAAGACTGAACAAAAGATTTATCTCAGCAACATTCTCCACACATCTCTCTGTTTCTCTCTCTCTGTTTCTCTCTCTCTCTCTCCAGCTGAACAGTGTTTGACTCCAAACAATCATGACAACCCAAATGAACCAGCTATAATTTCTCACATTACAAATAGAGAATATTTGGTATTATAAAGAATTTACATATATATTTCTATGTAGGTATATTATTGACTTTTAAGTGAAATTATGATAAAGTATACATTGTATGTACTACAATAGTGTAGTAGTATATACAGGAATTTAATGTTAATGTCAAATTAAAGAATGAGACAATCGCTCAATCATGAAATTTAATGAAAGATCAGTTTAAAAAAAAGGTTGGACTAAAGAAAAGAAAAGTTTAGTTTATCTACGGGATGTTCTGTATGTTTCTGTATGTAGTCTGACAAAGAGAAGAGTGTTTCCTTACCAGGTGACAGGTTTTGGTTAGGATGTCTTAAAAGGCAAGGAGGTCTCTTTGCTTGGTGTGTTGGTGGATACAATCAGACACTATATTCACACTCATTTTCAGCGGACATCATGTTCTGGTTTGAAAGCTCAGCTGCTGATACAATCTCACACCGTTGTGTTCCTGCTACTAACAGACAACAGCTAATTTTAGCTTTCAACCAGGAAGCTAGAGGATGCTAATGTTAGCTAGCTAACGTTTGTCCTCTGAAATGTGGCTAACCACTGTCCCCATTCTGTAGTTGCTGATCAGCTACAAAACAGTGAATTGGCAAGTATTAGTCAAATTCTCTATATTAACAGGACTTACAAACCTGTAACAGAAATCAGACGTTTTTGTTTATCTTTTCCTTGAGCGTGTTGTCTAAAGAAAATGGCCGCCATGTTAAAAAGGTAAGGTGTCAAAGCTAGCTCATTAGTCTCTTTGACTGACTATGAGTGGTTGTTCATTACAATAACTTCTAAAAACCAAATTTTTATGGCAAAGAATCCACTGGTACCCTATATGTAGCATATATGTACAGACTTGTGTTTCTGAATGAAGGATTTTGTAACAAATAAAAATCCAACTAACCTCTCGGCCGGCCATCGAGCTACTCAGATCTTCACTCTTCAAGGACATGGATAACTAGCTGAAGGAATCCCCGTCATGATGTGAATGAAGTAAAATAATATAACGTTGAGCGGTGTTATATGTCAGGGAGTTCAGTTTTAAAAATGATATAATGTCACTCGATTGATATCTTTGTTGTTGCCCTGTCTGAAGTACTGTATATGTCCCACTTCCTTTATCTTCATTCCCTCCATTTTTCACTGATGTACATTCACACCAGAACCTGCTGGAATGTCTTTCTGAAGCATCTTCATGAAAGTGTTTTGTGGTTTATATTTATTTATCCATTTGCTTTGTTTGTTTGTTTGTTTGTTCAAAGGGGGTGATTCTGTTGGTCTGTTTTTGATTTTTAATCTTCATTTTCATTTTGAATTTGTTTGGATTTCTGTCAAAGTTTTGGTTCCAGAGGCCAAACAGTACTAAAGTATTTGGTCTGTGTCAGTTCAGCAAAGTGAAATCAGGGACTCGTAGCTCTTTTGGTCACACAAACTACTGTTGTGTATATACTGGACTGGAGCCAGTCTGTAGACCTGGCATTCAGACTCCTGTCCATTCCCCTTCAGATAAATTAAAGGTAAAATTCACCACCCAAAACATACTAGACCCATTCTCTCTACCTTTGTCAGTGTTGTTTATAGATTAAGTCTTGTACATAAACACAGTTTTGTATGAAGAGCTATTTTCGTCAGAATAAATCAGGGGACACATCAGGGTTGAAAGCCCCAATTTCAAATTTGAAATAGTATCAAAAATGAAATATTTTACTTCTGAAATGGGCAAAATACATTTTACTTTCCCTTTATGTTTTTGATACTAATTTGTTGAATTTTTATTCTTTTTTAAAAGTCTTTTGATGTCGTCATTTGTCCTCTTTACTTTTTTATCATTATTTTGTATTTTGTTCATCCTCAAAAAGTCATTGCATGCTTGCTAAAAGGGAAAAATTGAAGGAAAAAATGTATGAAAATCAAAAACAAACAAAAAAAATGTTGAGGGTATCCCAAACATTTGTTTGAGTTGCTTGTTATAGCAATTGCTTGTGTTCAAAAGTACATTTTCTATGAAAAGAAAGCAAAAACTAAAAAGATCATTCTAACACCTTGTGCAATAAAGCTATCTTTCATACGTCATGGCTTCTGTCATTCTCAGCGGGTCTGTTTGCGATCTGTTCGGACTGAATTTCACATCAAATCCCAGCTGCTGAGCAGCAGTGAGTCAGGACTTTGACGTGACGTTGCTCAAGAGCCAAGAGGGGGGTTACACAAGAGGGCAGATGCAATGAAATGATTCCAGGCTACAACCAAATTTAACTCAATTAAGAAAAATAAAAGATTTATGGATTTATTTTACTTAATCTGGAAAATGAAATCATTTCTGTATCACACCCATGGTTCATTATTCAGGGCCTGGTTACTCTGATAGTAAAACTCATGTTTAAACATGCTCTTACACACTGTCTATATGGACACATTTCATTATACAGTGAAAAACTTTTTTTATCTGATATTTTGTATGTCATGACATTAAATGTTTGCATTTTTTTTCCATAAGAATTTGGGGACGAGCTTCCCAAAGTTACTGTACATTAAAATATTAGTGTATTTTGGGCTGAATTTCTGACCTGCCAATATTATAGCTGGATTTTGAGGGGCAGTATGATTATGTCAAGGGCAGGTCTAGTGTCACATGTAAAATATGGAAGAAGGTGGGTTTTACTGGTTTTATTCGTTTTATAGTTTTGAGAACAGAGTGATTTACTTTTTAATTCCAAACAGTTTAACAAAAGATACAAACAGCCTCTCTCAAAGAAAGAAAGTCTACACAAAAGTGGAAATTAAAGCATTCAGTCAGCTAAATAGCTTGTCTTTTTTGAGGGTGTGGGTAGATGGTTACTGACCTTCTTGATGGGACAGTTTGACAACATTAACTAGAACTGGCTTTGTGTGCTGCTGCAGCTGCTGCTACCATAGCTGCCTCAGTTTTGTATTTTAAAATACTTGAGCACCACCTACAGGTAACACTAACAACTTTTAAGGACTCATTTAGCATTTGTAAAAGACTACTTGGCTGAAATGGCAGTTGAGATTTACCCAATTATCTTTTTGTGAGTACTCTGGCTTTAGGCAGGGGCTGTGGGTGTACTGCTTGAATATGCTCATAGGATCCTTTAAGACCAACTTCTGAGCTATGAATGCTGCAAAATCAATGTTCCTGCATTACTAAGATTTTATTTTCTCCAAAATATGGTTTTATTTGACTTAAGGAAATGAAATCGTGGTTATGCATCTATATGCTCTGCTTCAGCCGGAACTCTTCAGCCTGTTTTGTTGGGCTGTAGGAGCTTAGGGCCAAATTTTCAGTGAAAAACAAAAAATGTCTTAGAAATGTCGAAACATAGGACTGTTGGACCAATGGGCGTGGGAACATTGGGCTGACCCCTTTCAGGAAACTTCTGTGCCTTTCCACTCTTTCTCTAGACTCTGGATCCCTGATTCTCAAATTTAATGAGGACAAAACTTTGGACCCCTGGGCAGTCCTGTATTTTCTCTCTCTCTCTCTCTCTCTCTCTCTCTCTCTCTCTCTCTCTCTCTCTCTCTCTCTCTCCTTGGTCCAGGTAAGACATTTCTGACATTGTCTCTGGTTCTGACTTGAACACAAGAAATGTACCAGTTGTTGCCAAATTTCTTGATTCGTCTGTAAGTCCTGGCTCTTGAAGCCTTGAGTCCAGGGTTAGGATAGTTTGTCTATTAAGTTGAGGGCTGTTGAAATGGTGGGCTACTAATTTTTGACTTTAGAGTTTCTAGGTAGACTTAAAACTAATATTTTAAACAAGTGGAACAGCATAAAAACCACAGAAGACAGAAAAATCAATAAATCAGTATAAGGCAAATAGCTCTCTATGACAATATCAGGCAAAAGACAAAATTAATATAAAGAACATAAAGAACGATACTTGAGAATCTTAATAGTCGTCAAAACGTTTACTTGTTGGTAATAAGAATCAGTCATGTGTGCTAATCCTCTATGTGTAAAAATATGCAGAAAACAATGAACACAAAACAGCAGGGGACACTTCATGTGTTAGACCGTTAAAGAGGATGAAGATGCTTTGTAGTGGCATACTTCACACACCAGCATACTGTAGCTGTGGTGTCAAGTCTTTATCATTTTGGCACCAGATTCTTGTTATATCTCAGGGATGTATCTGAACAAGGAGACAGACAATTAGTGACAATAAACAAACCCATGGTAACATATGTAAGCTTAAATGTACATTTTATCCATATCAAAAATGCACATTACAAAAGACCCTACTTTCTCTGTGCTGTATGGCTCTACAACCACAAGGTGGAGACATAACATCACAACCTGAAATTCTTCTCCAGCAATAAACAGATGCTGTGAGGTAAGTCTTCCACCAAAAGAGTGCAGCCTATCATGACGGATACGCTGTGAATAATTGATGCTTTTCAGACTCACCTGCATCAGTGCCTAAATACTACAGCACCCAGTTAATACAGCAGATCTCTTTCATCAAGCAATGTGTGTGGCGTGGAGTGTAGCGTGTTCATTAAAAAGATACTTCATGGATAGCCAAATTAAAAAGTGGGCTTTATTTAGATGTTCAGCTTTGGGCATTGTGCCATAATTGTTAGGTATGAAAATCTTCACAGAACTCTTTGCAAAATAAAATTTGAGGGTAATGGTAGGCTAACATTTCACTCTAGATGAGAGCAGGTGCAGTGCTTCTTCACAAAGACTGTTGAGGACCTTCTCAATTTTCGGATAAAACTGAAAACTGTAATCAAAAAAACTTGCATACTTGATAAGCTTTACTGCCAGGGCTCCATTGTTGTGACACTGTTATTCAATTTGCTATTATGTGGCTTTGTCAAATACAACAAAAGATGTTGTTCTTAACAGTGAGGTTTCCATCTCATTTAAAGCTGAGGTGTTCCAATTGAGACATGAATGATTGAGGGGGTGAGGCACTCAATAAAAGACAAAAACACCAGCACAAGAAAGCTGAGGACAATTTTACAAGATTTAATTTATTAACTATTATACAGTTCACATAAGGCCTTCATCTTCTAACACTTTTCAGTCAGACAAATTTCGTGGTTTGCTCTTGGTGCACGGTACATAAACTTTCATGTTTCAGCTATTTCACTTCAGCAATTGTTAAGTTTTCTTGTAATTTCATGTTTTAAAACAGGAAGAAACGTTTCGTCCATCTCCCCATGTTTCTTTTTAAATCATGCACTAAACTTAGGTGGCCTTGAACCATTCACAAAAATTGTAAAAATGGACTTTCAATCATTGAAATACACACTAGAAATGTTTTCTACCATTGACTAAAGGGTGGTGTTCCCCAACATACAAATAAACAACCATTATCGAGTAGTATGCACTCACTTTTTGCTCATTGAACAGCAGGTTTGCCAGTTGCGTCAGAAGTCAAGTGATGCGGAAATACAATATTCTCCCAGGAATCGTGAAATAGTGAGACAGTTGCTTGCTTCTGAGTCAGTCTTAGTGTTACAGCTCCCAGCTCTGAGCTTGATGAGGTGTGTCCTCAGTTTACGCCGAGGACACATAAAATGCCTGACTTCCAACAGCACTGTGATTCTAAAAGTACCTGTAAACTGATGATCCCATTTACTGCTACGACAAACCACCTCACTACTCCTCTCTTTGTTGCACCCAAAAAATTGTAAGTGAGCCATAAACATCCAGAGCCTGTGCGTCTGGTGGTCTCTTTTTTTTTTCCTTCTTCCCATTAAAACAACAATGCTTCCTCTCAGGTTTAATGCTTAAAATGATCAGGGTTTCATCAGCAGTGCTACCACTGAAGATGTGCAGCTTGTTTTGCATGAAAAGAGAGGGCGATGAGCTAGCACAAGAACTAATTCACTAGAGCAGGTAAACGGTCGTAGGTGCTTCCTGAATGTGCCCCATTCACAAACATTTAAACTTCTACAGGTTTGTATCGTATAGCAGGACTAGCAGTAACAGTGCGTTTGAGAATACTACACCTTCTGGGTTAAAAGGTCCTTAATATTGGATGAATATAAAGAGCTTGGTTTGACAGATAGCCACAGCAACACATCCAGCAACCTATCATGTTTCAAGCGTTTGGCTTCTATGGACACCGGATGGCAATGTAGAGTTATGTCATGGTATGATGAGGTTACACATTCAAAATTTCTCCTTCACTTGACTGGTGGCAGGCAAAGTCCTCTGATATTAAAATGGTTGAAATAATCCAAACTTTTCCTACACGCCCTCTCTGATCCACCGACAGCTGTAAAGAGGACAAATTCTAAAAGAAACTACGTTCAAATGGATGGGGAATGGGGAATGTCAGTGGATTCAGTTTTCCCATCAAGTAATAAGGGCCCTCTGGATCAACTCAAACAACGCAAGTTTTTACAAAAGGATCTTGTTTCACAAGCCTGCACTGATGCCACGTTCAACCACTAAACAAACATTATGGACAATTAATCAATGTGGCATTTCTTCTATTTTAACACTACACTATAAAAAAGTGCTTCAGATAAGTTTGCGGATACAAAAACAAAAGGTTTGATGTAAACAAAGTTTGATCTGCCAGAGCTCAGTAGAGGCAATGGGTATGGCTGTTTGAGCTGTGAAATTAAAAACACACAAAACAGTATGTCAGAAAGAAAAAAACCCTTCTGAGGGCAAAAAAAACAGTGATCAGTAAAGTGCATCCCTGGATGTGAAACCCCACCCCCTTCTTCCCTTCCCTCCCCATGCTGACCCCTCACGTAGAGCCGACGAGAGACACCTCATAGGCAAACAGAGCAACCTGCTACCCACAGGACCTACAGAGGACATGTCTAAAAATCCAGTGGTAGTACTTTCATGAGGAAAAAAAAACTAAAAACAGTATTATACAGATAAATACATGGTGGCCACAAATCATTTCTTCCAGCTTGGCATCAAGGTTTCTTTTTCTTGGTAGTGTAGGATAACTGGTGGGTTTTGACAGAAGCAAGGCTTGCTGTGACAGCAACCTCTGTCCTCGGCCTCAGAGCCGAAGTCAGATTCCAGGTGATCAGGGGCTCAGAGGACAGAGGGAGAGTCACTGATAATGGTAGCCTGCATGGATGCACACAAATATGGATACAAATGGCAGGTGAGGGAGGGTCTCTGGAGACACTTCCCATCTCCTCTTTTCATATTCTAGGTTGTCCATGATCAAAAATGTAGTTGTTTTGTTTGTATGTGTATGTGTGTGTTGGTGATAAGGTCCAGCATCATCATGGGCACACGTGGTTTCACCGTCTCTCACAGTGTCTCTTGTTCAGCAGGGGAATGGTGGGAGTGGGGATGCTGGTGGAGGGGAGGGAGCAGAGACTGCAGGGGGGACTGGGGGGTGGTGGGCGGGGATTGCTGCAGAGGGCTGAAGTGTGCGGTGGTGTGGGGAGGAGAGGAGCGGTAACAAGAGTAGGCAGAGCTCCCGCTGAGAGTGGTGGTGGGCGAGGCGGGAAGACCCGCCAGGCCTGTGGGGGAGTCGAGGAGGGGCTGGTTGTAGAAGAAGAATGCACACTGGTGGATGAAGGTCTCGATGATTGTCTGGTAGGTGCGTGTGGCAGTCAGAGCGTCCATAGTGGTGAAGTCTGGCCTCATGAGAGTGGGCCAGAAACAGATGGACAAGTTTTCACTGGTCATCAAGTTCACCCTGTTCAGCTGGCTCACCCTGGGAAGAACACGCGCAAACAGACACTAATTATTCATTCTCATCATCAAGTGCAGGGAAGCAGATGGTTGTCTACTGTAGAAGACCGACAAAACCATGAAAAGGATCCAAACAGCAGACAGGGGACTTACTTGTGCAAGTGGCTCACTACATATTTGAAGACATCATAATTCTCCCTGGGGAACCTCCTCAGGACATCCTTCATGGTGTATAGCCTCTGTTCTCTGTCATTGATTTCTGCATACACAGAGAAGTCTTCATTACAACTGAGACATAATCATTGCACACAGTACACATTTTATATTAAAGGCCCTCCATAAGGAAAGCAGTTCAGAACAGCTCAGGTTTTCAACAACCTACCCTACCCTCTTCCCTCCTAGAGAAATAATCTTTTTATGTTCTAGTGAAGACCCTCCCAGCCCAGCAGTGTTTGCTTACTGAAAGCATCCAATAGGTCCACCTGCAGAGCACAAGGCACCAGGGGCTCAGGCAGCTCAGAGAAGAAGCTTTTGAGGCCTCCAGCCACAGTGTTTATGGAGAAGTCTTTCTCCACGAGGTCTAATCCGTGGTCTGCACAGGGAGAGAAACAGTTAAACAGATCAGAGAGCGTACAGCTGTCAGCGGGAACGAACAATCTGCTGCATGTCACTTTCCTTTGGTACATTTCTGTTTATGTTTTGATTAGACTACCACATAATTAGATGTCAAACAGCTGGTTCAAACAAGTCTGATTGGCAACTCACCCTGTTCAAACTGCCTCTGCATGCTTTCCATCTCTGACTTGTTGCCGCTCACACGGTACAACCCCTCTGTATTCAGGCCTGAGGGAGGAAGAGCGCAGAGAGAGAAAGGAAAGACGTGGGGGGCAGAGACGGAAACAGGCAAAGCACAAACACTTCATTAGCTGTGTTGCAAACTGACATGACAATACAGACACTGACATTTGTACAGCAGTATTAAACTGGTGAATAAAATCTTTTTTAACTTAAATATCACACGGAGGAAACGTACAAAAACGTGACATTATGCAAAAAATAACAATATCACTAATCTTAACAGGTATTAACCCATATTGCAGAATGACAACTGATAAATGATTAATCATCAACCAGACATATAGTTTACATGCATAGTGGCTCAACATGCAAAAATAAGAGACAAAAGGACAATACAACTGACCTGTAGTCTCAATGAAGCGGACACACTTCTCGATGAAGAGTGGGATAGGTCTGTCTGGGGATACTACACTTGCAAGGGGAACTCCAAAGTAAGTGCTCTCCACAGGCTTGGGAATAGCTGGACGGGGCTTTGGTCTTGTTTTCTGTGAAAAAAGATGACAGACTCTTAACTGTCTCATTAAATAACAGTTTATTATGAGTAGCACTCATTTGATTCTAATGAATGAGTTATATTTCATCAGGAGAAATCCTCACAGACACTAACTCATCTCGATTCCCAAAGGTGCTCTCACAGTGCAGACTTGTTCTTTTAACACTTCCCTCAATTACTTAATACTGACTCATTCATTTCATAGAAAAACTTCCTGGATAAGATCATTAACGGGTAAACAAAAATAAGACTTTTCTGTATCAAAACTTTACAACAGTGGAAAACTACAAACCTTGGCTGTTCGCCGCAGGCTCTTCAAGATGTTTCTTTTCTTTGGGTCTTCACTCTCCTCATTAACGAGGCTTTCCCCTTTCAGTGTCCCATAGTCGTCCTCCTTGGACTTCTGAAGAGCTCCCATTTCATCATCACTGCCTATGAAGCTTGTGCGGAAGCTGCTGAATTTTCCGAGCCGCTTGGAGCGGTCGCGGTAGAGACGAGGCTTCACCCCAGCAGCTGAGAACTTCCTCCTCCTCTCCAAAGAGCTGCTGTCTGCTTCACTGTCTGAGCCATTTCCATTGGAGTGCATCCTGTTGGAGTTGCGAATAGTGATGATTTTGCCTTGTGTGCTGTCATGTGGAACTGAGTAGATGATCTCTTCATTGCTTGGGCGGGGTTTTGAAACAGCATCAATGGGTTCAGCATAGTCTGAGGGGTCATAGCCCACATCTCCGCCAGGTACCCAGGAGACTGCAGAGGGCAGGGAGCGGCGGTGACCCAGCGTATCAATATACGGGTTACGACTAACCTTGCGGAAGTCAAAAGTGACACCTGGTTTAACTCTCACTTGAGGGGGTACCTTGTTGTTTAGCTTGTTTTCAAAGTCTCTGATATCAGAAATGACAGAGATGTCACTGGAATCTAAGTCAGGCAGGTTGTAGCCCCCACTATGAGAAGAGAGGGTGCCATCATAGTACGGAGGTGATGGCTCTACATCGTCCTCTGAATCCAGGAACATGGTAACAGGGCTGGGAGAACTGCAGCGTGGGGAATACACATTTTCATTGGTGCATGCTTCAGCTACATTATCATACATGTGTGTGGCCTCCACAATGTTGCGTTTCTCAACCACCTCCATCAGAAAAGAGTGGAACATTTCTATCCTGTGCAGGCCTCCAACCACTCCTCCAGATCCACACACCAAACTGTTGAAACGACCCTCAATCTCATGGGCGAGCTCCTCCCCTTGGATTAGCTGTTCACAGGCATAGTCACTGTCAGTGAGCTCTGCCTGGCTGTCTCCAACCGCCAACAGCTGAACAGGGATGATGTCTTGAACCTCACACAAGAAGGCACAGAGGGTCTCCAGGGAGGCTTTCCTTGACACAGAGTACACAGCAATGTAGCCGTGTACTAACCTGCTCTTCCGCAAAGTGAAGGAGGCATGGTATGAGAGCAGAGAAAGTTCGATAGCCAGCTTGTGTCCTCCAACTGTCTGCTCCAGCAGCACAGAGGTGCCACTGTTGGACATAGGCCTGCAGTGTTGATGCATCAGGAAAGGGGACAAGAGCTGCTCAATGTCGTAGGAGTCCCCGCACATTAAGCACATGACAATGCGGAGGTCAGCCTCTGGAGCTGGCTGATGAGGGGAATCTCTGAGACCTGGAGGCTCAGGGAGGAGGGGTGGGGAGCTGCTACTGAAAGATGTGCTCCTCCTTATATCCAGAAGGCCTCTCAGCACCTGGTTGATTTGAGTCTCATTGACGTTATGGCCATAGCCCACACCTGGAGAGGCAGGGTCTAAAAAGCTACACTGCAGTCTCCTTGCGACCTGCTGTCCCTGTGTTATAAGGTTTAAGGCAGTTTCTCCACCTATGTCCACATATGATCCTACACCTCTTTTGGTGACTAACAACAGTGATGTTGGCAGCTGTGCTAGCTGGCTATCCCTTCGTCCTAAAGTTGATTCCCGAAGCCGCTCCAAGCTTTCCACCACATAAGAGAGGGACTCTTTAGAGTTATACAGACAGAGACATCCGTGAGGGGTGAAAGTAGGTGTGTGGAAGGAATTTACTGGAAGACGTACATTTCCTTCAATTGGCCGCAGTGTCAGTTCATACATCTTCCCATCCAGCACATACCAGTCATCATTTGTGCACAGAGCCCTAATCTCATTGGCGAATTCTCTGGCAAGTCCATCCTTCCCTAGTATGACAAGGTTAATCCTGTCAGCCTTGTTGTCTCCAAAGTGAGCCTTCAAATCAAAAAAGGGGTAACAAGTGGGGAAACGTGAAGCTAAGATCTGTTCAATCTTAGAGTCTCCACAGTGAGGACTGCTGGGGCAGGTCTCCTTGGTAGGGTGATAGACAAAGTGGATATGCTTAAGCACCAAAGCGTCTCTTTCAGCTGGTAGCTTTTGCAGAGCCTTGAACCGCTGTTCCTCCCCTAAAACCTCCTGAATTGCACCCATTTTTTCTTTGCTCGGCTTGGCATCCACCTCGAGCTCATAAAAAAGCTCAGAGTACTCAAGTAGGAGCTCCTGGAAGTCTTCTTTAGCTCGGTCAATGATCTCTTTCTGATGGCGGTTGTACAAGTCTAAGTACTCTGGCTCCTCCAGCCACTGGTAGAAGTCTTCATTCATGATAAAACTGCGGGCCTCCTCCCAAGGTTTACCAGGTGTGACAAAGGGAGAAGAAGCTAACTTGTGTTTGAACTCCAGCCTCATCTCTGCCCGTCTGCACTCATTACGCAGATGTTCCAGGTGGGCATTGAACAAATCCTCTGCCTCGCCGGTCTCCAGCAGGTCTGAAGGGATTCTTTCATCTTCCATGTTATCAATGTGAGATGTATCCTCCCATGGGGAGTCTTCTAGAACAACAAACCAGTGGGCAAAGTGCTGCTTGGACTCCAGAACCTTCTGCACCCCAGACCAGCTCAGCTGATCAATTTCATCCAGGTCAGGCACCAAGGAACTAAGTGCTAAAGGAAGAGTGCTCAGGTATATTTTGCGACGCCTCTCAATGTGTTCCTGCTTCAGACGATAGACATGCTGTTGAAAAAGCTTCTTGCATTTAGCAGTCCCCTCCAGGAAAACATATTCCTTGTACTCAGGGGAGGTGTTCATGCGGCGGCTGGTGTTTATCCAGGTTTCATTGTGATTCTTTACAATGCGGTTGATTAGCCATTCATAGCGATCCTTGGCTGAGGCTATCTGCTGACTCTGGAGTTTCAGTGCCTCAAAATACGGAATGATCTTGGGCTTCCCCCTGCCCTTGTCAATAAGCTGAACCAATGTGAGGAAGGCAAGGTCCACGTTTATGTTTGAACGGGCAGATGTCTCAACTACAGGCAGACTCTTTTTTGTAATAGCAAACGTATGTGCATCCTTGATGTAGCGTTCAACTCCTTCATCACACTTGGTGAGGACCAGGACGATGGGCTTCTTAGTCTTGCTCAGCTGACTGTACAGGTTTGTGACAAACTTCAGTTGGTCATCAAAGTTGCGGTTCATGCCCCGGCTGACATCCACACAAAGCAGGAAGCCATCGACCTGCAGCTTGCCCTCAGGCATTTGTTTCTGCTCAAAGTCTTGCTCCAGGCCCAGCTGATCAGTACAGAAGTACATGAGCTTCTCAGCTGAGGCCAGCTTGGTTGTGGCTGCCCGTTTGATATAGGGCTGCATAGCAGTGCTACGGTGTGGCTGAAATGTCTGGTCATCGATAAATTCAGTTTGCTCCACAACATGCATCCTGCACTCAGGCCCCTCCTCCAGAACCCGGGACACCTCCCCCCAAAACAGAAAGTGATCATTATTAACCACTCGACCCCCAAAGTCACTGGTGCTCAACACTGATGTGTGGTCCAGGTAAAAGTCATCAGCACTGGGCCGCACATATCTATTACACAAGCAGGACTTTCCAACCCCACACTGCCCCTTCTCTTTTTCAGTTCCTGACAAGCCCACCACAACCAGGTTATAAATGGGCGATCGGGCATCTTGCTTTTTTGCCATCATAGCCTGCTGAAGCTCATCCTGCCATAAACAGGCACTGTGTAAAGGAGTTCACTTGAATGTTTGTCCATAAAGCTGCTGATCCACAGAAGAGATCAGATTTCACTTTCTTCTGTCGGCCTTCGATATTATTAAATAGCAGTGCAGCTGTATGAAGGGACTTCCTTCATTCACTCCTCGCAAGAATCAGATCCTGTAAAAAGAAAAAAAAAAATGAAATGAAACAAAGACACCAGATGATTTGGACCATGGACAAAAATACATGTTTAAATTGAATAAAAGGGGAAAAACAGAGCATGAAAACAAACATGGTAAATACCACTTCATCAGAAGAATGTTACTAAATCATGCTATTTGATACAGGAAAAAAAACTTAGTGACAGTAGTTTGATTATAAAACAGACAAACGTTGCCATTAGAACTTAACTTGCACTGCCTGATTTACATCTCCATCTTGATAACTGAGCAACGTAGTTGCAATAACAAGAGGTGCTATTATTCCATTTTCTATCCATTTAACACATTTATCTGATGATGTCTGATCTCACCTCAACATTAAATGGGATATTTGCGGTATTATCATTATTAAACACACAAAGCTTTTTTTGAAAAAAATAAAATAAAATAAAATAAAATACATAGTCTTTGAAATGACGACATCTCTGCTTCAGTTATTTCGACTAGTTATAATGCTCCTTACAATGGTTGTATACTTTAGATGTATGTCACATTGGAAATAAAGTTCACAACATTTTTAACTGGCACACACAATGAGTGATTTCAGCATGATCAACTTGTAAGGAACATGTATTCATTCTAAGGCTGCACTTGTTCGTTTTTCAATTAACCCGCAAAAATGTTATTGAACAGGTTAAAATTGTCCAAACAAATGAATAAACAATGTCTCAGAAAGTGACATAACTTTCACTGCTTCAACAGAGTAAACCCAACGAGTGTCTGAGTGTTGAGACAAAAATATGAAATTCAGGTGTAACAAGCTCGACTAGTTTCTTGCATTTTTGCTTCAAACAGCCCTTCACTTTGAATTATATTTGAATATCAAAAGGACTGATGTTAAAGAAAATTCAAATCAACTCATATCAGCATCAGTCAAACCAACACAAAATAAATTTCCCTAACATCAGACTGGGACTACATTGATCCATCCTGTGAGAAAACATTTTGGGAGTGGTGCTTTTCAATGACCATGTCAGCTGATCAGTGCGTTGGATGACAAGCATGAAAATGACTTCATGGGCACATCAGCTTATATACCTAACTGAAAGAAGAGCTATCAGCGTGATCCCCAAAGACAACAGTGACTCAATGAAGTCTGACACATGCACAGTGAAGACCAGGGGACACTGAACTTAGCCACCTGTACAGACAACTAGACTTCAAATCTACTGGGATTAGTCAGAGCCTCTATTATTTTACGACTGAAACATTTCTTGTATAATTACTCATAAAATCAAGATATGGGAATTGAACAAATTCAGGACTCCACTTGCGTGTGACAGGATTCAGCAAGTTAAACAAAAAGAGGGAACATGGGCTAACGAAAAAGCTAATGCCCTGTCGCATGAAGTAAGCACACATGGGGAAAAACAGCTCCAGCAGGGTCAACCATGCAACCATGGGCAATCTACACCGCTCAGCTGAGCTAGGCCTAATACACAAATGAACAGACAAGTTCACTGCAAAGAAAAACAACCAAAAACCCCATGTAGCTTCATCCAAATACAGTTTACAGAAGCTTGCCTTCGAGCTATTTCATTCACATAACCTACTTACCTAGATAAGATTTTGCAACCTTATATGTTTTGCAAAGGATTAACAGTTACCATGGGCTTTAGGGTGCACAGAGAGGGGCTGACCACGCCAGGCCTGCTGTCTACATAATGAAATCGCAGATCCGAAATCCTGGATAGCCTACTTCCTCCACGCCGACAGACAATGTTTAAACGGATTTTATTTACTCAGCTGCCCAGGGTGTATCACTCGATAGCTCCACAAGGTAATAGCACATAAAGACCAGGACAGAGCATGCAGGGTACATACCTTCGCATTTCTCCCTTTCTCCTCTTGCATCTGTCAGGCCAGCTCTTGCCGCAGCCCTCGCCGCCTGATGTGCAATAGCATAAAGCCGCAGAACACACTATGGGTCGCTCCAGTTCACAGATAATACTGATAAAACGACAACGTGTGCAATGAGGTAATTTAATTTAAATATCCATTGCCCATGCCTGGTTTCTCTTGTTCGGCTTCACTGTTTTCTTTGCAATTAAACATGCGGAATGAAGCGATAAATATCCCAAATAATACAACAATCCAATTCTGCAGTTGAAAGAGTCTGTCTTCATGAGAAATTCAGGCGTATTAAGTCTGCTTAGCCGTCTTCTTCTCGGTTCACCACGTTGCTTTTTCAATAATTATTCTGTCCATTGTTGTGCCCACATAATGCTGGGCCGGTGGCGCACACGAGACAACGGTGAGTTTGTAGCAATCGCCGTGGTGTTTCGTCTCAAATATGCTCCTACTGCAACAGAAATCGTTCATGTCCTGGTCAATTTGTGAGCAGATTGCGTGCGTGAAAGAGGTAATTCTGCCAGCTTTCCGATAATGGCGGCGGCCCTCCTCCCCGGACCTAGTTCTCCTCTTCTTTTCTTTGGGAAAAAGGAGCTGTGGAGACAGAGGCAGCGGAGAGAGGGACTCACCCAGCGGCGCCCTCACACAACTGCAGCAGGTCTGCTCTGTGCTGAGCTCACCACTACACCGACAATGCGGGAGTCCTTTCTCTCAAGAAATCGATTTCTCACCAGTCATACAAGAACTTATTAAGAAACGTATCTTATATTAAAAACTTTAAACCCATAACTTAACTCGTGTAAAATCAATAATTCGTTGATAATACCAATATTTCTGTCCCAATTGATTCTAAAAACAGGGATAGCAGCTCCTAGTCACTTCGGCTAAGATATGCAGATATTGTAACTTAAAGGCCAACTTTAGCATCTTGTAGATGGAAATCAACAGATGTCCATTTCGTCGTTTGGTATCATTTTAGATTTAAACACATACCAGTTAATGTACTAATTGTATTTGTTTAATAATACCAATGGAGGCATCCATTATCATATGATAAGGAACATCATTTGTGTGATTTTTATCCATTTGGTAACATTTAGTTGCCTCACTTCATGCTAGGCTACCAGATTAGCAAATCCACACATTAGCCTATCGGTAGCCAGGGAATTCATTGTTAATGTGTGCAATTCTAACTGTAATCTATCAAGTAATGTAAAGTAAGTGCAGTTGCTTCATTGCATGGAATTATGAATGTCTATAGGTAGTTTCCATTAAACGACAAACAAGTTTGAATACTTTGCATCTGTCTAAACAGCCAGCATAGGTTTAATGTTTAATTCACAGCTAATTACAGTTGGATATTTGCCTTGTTAAAGTCAAGACTTGTGTAAAACTTTTTTTCCCTCTATATTAAGTTTTGACTTTGGGTCATCTTTTAAAATCCTTAAAAAGGGTTAGAACTTTTAAATGTTACCTTTCTAAAATGTTTTTTTTTTTTTTTTTTTAACATAAATAATAATAAAAAACGAATATGATTAGAGACTAGCATTTCTGTCATGATGATATAACTAGAGGAGACAGAAAAGTTAAATAAACACTATTCATTCATGTGTAAGTGCCATTTCTGCATGTCAGTCCATCTGTTGGCCCAAAAGTTTTAACATCCCATTTAAACATCCAACACCTTCAAATTAAATAGGATGAGTTTTAACCGGGTTAATGGGGGAGACAGGAAGGAACAAGAAGGGGGGGGGGGGGGGGGTTATTTAAAAAAAAAAAAAAAAAATATATATATATATATATATATATATATATATATATATATATATATATATATATATATATATATATATATATTCCTTCTTGGATTGGATTTTCTTACATACAAATAAAAAATACTTTGAATCAATTGTAGAGTAAAACATAATAAGCTAAAGTAACTTAAAATATTACAAAAAAACATTTTTAATGAAATGTTCTCTATTACAGTTCTCTCATGTAAATTCACTATTAAACAAACTAACTGAATGATACTGCAGCAAGCAAAGGGACCTAGACAGGAACTCAAGTCTCTGAAAGGTCCAAAGCATATATTGAATTTCACTTCAGTAAAAATTGTTTTAAAATGTTTACCCCAAGCAGCTCATTAATTTGCCTGCATAGGTCCACGGTACAGTTAGTACCACTCAGCTCTTCCACCTTTGACAGAGGCTGGCATCTGTCACCAGCATCATATCTGATTACTTTGCGCAGATCATTAACTTTAGAGTTGCCGCCTCCTGGTGGATTTGAAGGCTGTAAACTCTGTGAAATTTTCTATCGACTTTGCAAGAAGGCTTGTAACAGTCATGGGATTTTACTTCCTATAAAGATTTCAAGAGCTTTCTTCTATAGTGCCTGTGCTTTGCTGTAATCATCTCCATCTGGATTGAGTAGTTCCCTGTGGGAGTTTATTTGGTCTCTGCTGCTGCTGGGAGAAGAAA
This sequence comes from Labroides dimidiatus, assembly GCA_030710495.1. Classification (NCBI taxonomy): domain Eukaryota; kingdom Metazoa; phylum Chordata; class Actinopteri; order Labriformes; family Labridae; genus Labroides; species Labroides dimidiatus. Next base: position 14,590,454 of record CM061159.1, read on the forward strand.
GTCAGCCTGGCAATGGATTGTTCAGTCTTCGAGCTTCACCTTTAGCTGTAAGAGTAACTGGCATTGTGACCATCACTGGACTGCTACTGGAGAAGCAGATGGGTGAAAGTTTTCCTGTTTATCTTCAGTGAAGCAAGACCAGGTAGGGAATATTATATGTGATGTGTATATGCAAGCTATTTTGCTTCATATACAATATTTATCTTGGTGTGTATGCCTATGTGTCTGTTTTTGTGATGTTTAAGGTGCAAAAAATCTAGTAATTCTAATACATTTTACTTATATGAGTAAAGCTTTTGTGCTGAATGATAGAAAATATATTTTAAAAAATCTGGCATACAGAGAAGAATTTTGTCATACTTGTTATTGCATTATCCTGTTTTAAACTACACTTGGTTTGCATTAGGTGAAAAATTATGCTGTTATACTCATATGGATACACATTATGTAAAGTTGATTGCGGTTCCTCAGAAGCGTATGAGCCACTGGAGTGTAATTGATAGTATCACCACTAGGCCGAGCTCTAAGCTTTCACACACCTTCAACAGAAGCTAATCTTGTGATGAGCTCACTTTCATTTTTACATCAGCGATCATGCATGCAAGTTAAACTAATGACCTGAAACCTCACCCTTATCCTGATCATCTTAATTATCATTGAAAAGAAAACATGATGAATATGTTGAATCCCCATTTCACAGAGAACTGTTTGATTTGAGGTTTTTGTTTCTAGATTACTGCTGATTCCACAGCTTGCTGATCAGCTGGGTTTTGTTTTACACCTTTATCAATTTGTAAAGCAGCCCTTGTGGTGTAACAGGGATCTGGGGATGAGAGGCTGCAGAGGTGAGCCTGGGGTGAAAGGGGCAACAGATGGGTGCTGACAGGGCTAAGCACAGATGGAAAATAGGTGAAAAAAAATGTAACTGTAAAGTTAAATAAAAGGGAAGTACATTCTTCGGTTTTAGCTTACATGATATTAGCACTACTCTATAGAACTATTACGCAACAAGCAACTTTAAAGGTTTCAAAGAAAAGAGAGAGAGTTTAAGTCCATCTAAAGCCATAAAGGCTAACATGGTGAAGGGAGCAACTTGGTGCTTAAGAGTTTATTTAATTTCAACTTTCCTATTTATTCTTTTGAATGAGCTCCTTCTGGAGTGTATGTGTGAGAATGAGAGAGAGAATTGTGAGGAGTAGAGCAAAAGGAACCATTTTCCACCCCACCCCACCCCACCCAAAGAAGTTATCACTCCTCAGTGATTCATTGTTATTTTAATGGGAAAGCCTAACCAAACCAAGACTAAATGAGGGAAAAATGATTTAACTAAATCACTGTGTATTCATCCAAGACAGTTATGCAAGAATTCCTTGAATTTCTTCCCCAGTATGTCATATGTTCAGCATTAGTTTTTAATTTCGATGAAGTTATGTGAAGTTAGAGTCAGGCAAAGGGTTATGTCTGCAGAAGTGTGTTTTCTCTGTCTGAGTTTTGCAGAAGTGGATGGTGTGCCAGTTGAGGTGAGAAGTGAGTGTACTCCTGAGAGGTTTAAATCAATCTGTTAAACCTTGAAACAGTTTAAAACAATATTTGGCTGGATCACTTGACACACACATTACATCTTAAACTGAGGAAAGCAATGATATTAGAAGTGCAGAATCAGGAATTTAAACTACAGGAAGGAGCAACTCGGATCACAGCAAACCTCAGAGAAAGGTGGAAGCTGAACGCCAGGAAACAGCTAGGAAGGAAATCTTCCTTACAGGAACTGCTAAACAAAGATAGGAACACTTATTGGAAAAAAAAAATATCACATGATGATACCTCACCAGCTGAGGTGATGGAGATTCACCCTACAGTAAAGTGTAGTTTCTATCCCTCTCTGTGATTTCATACAGTAAGGTAACCAGATGGTGAAATGTGTGATGTGTGTAGAGTAGAGAAACCAGATGTGTTAGGAGAGTACCCTCAGGTTTCCCACATGCGTGTGGTTACTCATGCTATGCTTTGGATGCCCTTCAAAACTAAATCAAAAAGTACTGCCAGCCATTTATCTGCCACATACTCTGACTATAGGGCCCCAAGAAATGAAGACTCCAAAATACCACACTGTGAATCTTTGAACAGAAAATGTACGTTGAATATGTGAAAGGAAGATAGTGATTAAGGACTACATTTACTGGCTTGTTGTCACCT